>JARYGA010022733.1:0-47892 GCA_030545235.1 Helianthus tuberosus | reverse complement strand
CATATATATCAAATTATATATTTAGTATATGCATTCAGTTATTATGCATAGAAGTGTTGGTAGGGGAGTGGAAAAATCATTCCAATATATGTAGAGGACTTGAGTTCAAGTCTTGCCACCACCATCAAGGTTTTATTTTTTAATTCATTTCCCTTAACCACAATTTTGGGCCCAATTTTTTTTGTTGCCCGAGGCCTAAATTTTTTTAAGAGTTCTCGGGGACGGCTCTGAGCGTTGTCAAATGATTTGATGAGTGAGATCAGCTCATTCGGCTTCATTTTGTAACAGTAGCAGTCGGTAGTCACAATTATCTGATTAACATTTCTAAACCAACTACAGTTTGCCTGATCTGGAATCCCTTTTATAGCATCCGGAAACTTTCTATTGCATATGTGAGTAGACACCACCATCTCTGCCTTCTCCATCTCAGAGAGTAGTTCAGCAAACCGGCCTGTAAGTGCTTCTATAGTTTCACCATATGAGTATCTGAATCCTTGAAGTTCCTGCTCAACCACCTCTCTCTTAGAAGACATTTTTAGATTTTGAACTGTGATCCCCCATAAGTATGATCCCCCGAATATGTGATCCCCCAAAAATGTCATCCCCCGAAAATGTGATCCCCACTATTTCTTCAAAACACAAGCCAAATCAAGAACTCGTGTACTCGCTAACTCAAGCCCTTTGTAACACGCACGAATCCGTTTCCTTTACCGCGCCTCCAAACCTGTCAAAACTTATTACCAAACAAAAACCAAAACCCTTTTTTTTAATTTATTATAATTCATAAACCTCCTTTTTTTTAATTTTAATAAAATATAATATTATTAATAATTTAGTAATGATAACCAAATGATTATGTTATTATACTTATTAATTAACTAAAAACGAAATAACGAAAGTCTGCGTTTCTTTTTCGTCAGATGACCAGTTTTTCCCGACGCTTTCAATTTGTCACAAAAGAAACCCAGTTCTTCTTCGTTACACAAACACACCGGACCAAAACCCTAGTTTAAAAATATCAGCCGCCAGTGAACGAAGGATGGATGACGATGGTGGATGAGATTGTGTTAATCGGTGATGATGGAAGCGATGACGTTGTTTCGAATGATGTACGGTGACGAACAGTGGACGCAATGACAAAGATGATGATGTAGGCGGTGAGATAATGATTCAGAGATTGAACAAGGAGGTGACCGGTGGTGGAGTGAGGACAGTTGCAGGTCCGCCGAGGTGTAGACAACGGAGATATTTCGATGAAGTGTTGAAACGGTGATGATCACTACGGTGATGGCGAAGACGTGGAGGTGTTGCGGTGGTTGCGAGATGAACAGTGATGAACGCCGGCGATTCGAAAGATTGTCGGGTTCGGTGGAAGGGCTGTGATGATGGAGATGGTCAATGTAAAGACGATGTGACAGTGAAGTTGTGAAGTTGTGAAGATGTCGTGATGATGATGGATGATATGATGTTGAAGATTGATGAATGATGAAGATGTTGATGTTGATGATGTTGAAGTTTCTGAATCACAGTCGCACAATTCAAGATTGATCGCACAAGTTAATTGTTCAGTCGCACAAGACGAAATTTTTCTGATCGCACAAGTTAAATGTTCAGTCGCACAAGACGGAATTTGTAATCGCACAAGTAATAGTTCAGTCGCACAAGTTGAATTTGTAATCGCACAAGATAAAGGAAATCGCACAAGCCAAATTTTAGCAGAAGAAGATGATATAACTTCTGATCGCACAAGCCAATAATTGGCCAAAAACTTTGACTTTGTTGCACAGTTGTAGATAATTCAACTAATCAAATTTCAAATCCCGAAAAATAAGGAACAGATTTCGAAAATCAATTTTCCTTATTCTTTCCACCAAACTTTCCAAAAAAATAGCAAACACCTTCTCTCTCTTCCCCAAACGAATCAAACCACCAATTTTTGACTGTTCTTTATATCTTCAAGTGTGTTCTTCGCGTTCTTCGAATCTTCAAAAAAATTTCTTGTTCTTCGAATGATATCCAACACAACCAAGCCTTCGTGAGACTACTTAGGCTCTGATACCAATTGTAAGTCCCAAAACTACACAATCGGATATCAAACACTAATCAAAGCGCGGAATACTGAGAAAAGTGTAGAAGAACAAGAACAAACAATCGATTATAACAACCAAGGTGCACACAGTTTCTAGAGAACCGTCTGGTACACCAACACAGAAATCGAAAATACTGAAGAACCTCTCAAAAAATATCTAACCTAATAATGAACTAGATTCACCCTATTTATAGTCACATAGGGTGACCTAGTTACAGACTGGGCCAGGCCCACATGCACAATATTACTAACCAAACAAGCCCAAATCACTAATTAGCCCACATGGCTTATTTCATTACTATCTAACCCACTACAAGGCTAAGCCCAATAGCCTATATTTGTGTTTGATAAAGATAGGCGTAAACCTACACCATTATAGGGCCTTACATAACTCTTGGTTCCGGGGCTCATTCTGTATTCTAACATGTCTGTCTGAGTATTGAACTCCTGTCAGTACTTCTAGTTTATCTGATTATTGTGCTAGTCTCATCTTGTGCACTAATTGAACTATTCCGGGTTGTATTTAATAATGATAAGCAATCATGCAACATGTAATGTATTCGTATGTCTTTGAAAGTAAACAGGAAATCATTCATATCATTAATTCAATCATGAACAGTCATAAAGTACATATTACTGTTCATATTGTACAGAAATACATGGAAAAGTGCCAGTTGTGACAGCGGCAATATCCAAGGGGGAGTCTGTGAGTGCACTAATGTCTATCGCCTCCGTCAACTCAGATCATAGCAGAAATTAGAAGAAGACATGGTTTTATGATGATAAATATATGGAAAAGTCAAGGTGGCATTATTGTAATTAAATAGAACTCTCTTAGAGCCTTGCATATAAATAGGAGGCCTAGGGTATTAGTTTAGGACTTTTGTGACTTTTGGCTCATTTGTCACTTTTGGAGCTTTGGTGTTTAGAGAGATGTTCTATAGAGAGAAAGTGATCAAGGTGACTCACGGTGCTTGTACTTTGTCAGATTATCAATCGAATCACAGTTTATATTAGTTCTTGTGTTCGGTCCATGCACGTGCACGGATTCCGCATGTCACACGTGTCTTTACGCAATCATTCGGGAGTCGTTTACGCTCCTACAACGCATTCACATGTATTATAATGCGTATATACATGTTCAAGCAAAATACGGAACTACCATTACCATATTTAATATAGTTGTGTATTATAGCGTAACTACCATTACCATATTTATTATAGTTGTGTATAATATTTGTCATCTGTGCCTTTACGAACACCATACAAATACGAATCCAATGAAATCTTGTGTTTCATTCTCGAGATTTGTACAATTACTTGTGACAACTACACATATCAATTGTAGTTCAATTTCAAGCTTTTAAATCACTTTCTAGAAGTTATACGTAAACTGTTACGTAAACGTAATCAGTTTAATGAGACAAACACTCCGGAACAGTGACATAAGCTTAACATACCTTAAATAACCTTTACATAACTTAGAAATAAGTTTTGAAGGGTTTGGTGTGGCAAAAACAAGTTTATTCGATCACAGGGACTATTTGCGACAAACTGCAAAAGCCTGCCAAACTGAATAGCAACATACACTCCGGAACAAGATCATAAGTTAAAGTTACCCTAAATACCCTTAACATAGCTTAGAAATAAGCTTTGAGGGGTTCGGTCTGAGAAAATATGCTTATTTGATTAACAGGGAACAAAAGCGTCAAAAATGGCGTAAGTTTGCATTTATGTGAATATCCGGACATCCAAAAATTTTTTTAATCACTAAAATATTTTATTTTAGTGATGGGAATGCAAAAATACCATTCATCGCACAATTTGGATCGTTTTCACGTCCGTTCGCGTTTCGTCGTAATTAACCGAACAACGTGATCGTACGATCAAACGAACTGACATCCATGATATTTTCAAGCATATTTCAAGTCCCCTATGCTTTAACATCCTTGTGGAGCCTTGAAATTGGGTTAACGGGGGTTAAACGTGTCGAAAAACAAGTTTTGGAGCTGCAGGGGCCTGTTCTGCCAAAATTGAAACTTCTGGCCAGAGTACTAGGCTGGGAGCGAAGACTGAAGCTGTTTCCTTCGCGGCCAGTGAGGCCTGGAGCTGGGCAGATTCATAGAATCTTCAAAACAGCTTGCTGAACTTAGTTTTAACCTTAGTTTTTGCATATTGTGGGCTGGTTTATGTGTTCCCCAAGTTGCCTAATCAGTGTATAACAAGTGTAAGGCCAAGATCATGCTTTGATCCATTCAAAAACACTTGGCAATGATCAATGGAGGCTTGATTTCCTATAAATACCCAAGAATTTCAAGCTTTCAACTTGCTCATTTGCTATTTCCTTCTTCACCTGCTCTAAGTGGAGGCAATCACTTGTTGAGGGCCACCTACCTGAGCATTCTTAGTTCCTTTTTCCAAGCTTGGACTGTTGTAAGTGTTTTTTCATGCATAGTTATGTACTTTAAGCAAGAAAGTCAAACAGTGTTTGACTTTCAGCTTTGACCATGAATTTGTCAAGACAAAGTTCGTTTGAACTTTGTAACGTGATCGTAATCACGATGGTTATAGTCCCTAGCGACTATACCTACTGATTACCATGTTGACTAGTCGAAGTGACGAGTCAAAGTTTCGGTCAAAATGCACGATTATGTGCATTTTGCGACGAAACTATTTTTGGGTATCAAAATACTTTGTTTTGATATCAAATCAGTTTTCTAACTTAGTTAAACTTGTTTTAACATGTTTAACTTTTCACTTTTAGTTTAGTGCTTGTTTAGGTTCGTAAGACAAGCGGTCTAAACCACCGCTTAGCCTTTCGAACCCGACCCGTTTGGTCGATCATTAGGATCCGACCAAACATATTTTGTGGCCATAGTTGTATAGGGAATAACCTTCCGAGGTTATACCTTATGGTCACTTCGTTTAATTAGTTGTATGATAGGTAGTTTATATGCCTTAGGAAAATGACCAAAATGCCCTTTTCATGCATAAGTTGAATTTAAGCATATGTAACGTCACACCCCGATTTGCAGCGGAAGAAAAAACGTGGGATGCAACAGACACCTTTGGTACATGCACATTGTTTATAAAGACACTACACTTTATTAATTACAAAATGTTGATTACATACTACATGTATGTTACAACTGCGTGTTCCCATGAACCACATAAGTCTTCTAAGTCGCATGCGTCTATCTCAATATTTGCCAATAATCACGGCTTGAACAACATACACGGATCACATCAGTCTCAAGTTACCTGAAATGCATGTTAGTTTTAAAAGGGGTCAGCTAAACGATGCTGGTGAGTTCCACTTGTTTGGTTGTTTCGTTTCAAAATGTAATAACATGTTTAATTGCACATATCACGTTTCATAGATGGAATTACACGAGTGTCACAAGTGAGACCTAGACTGTTTTAATCGTATCGTGTCACACAGACACATACTCGTACCACCTGCATCTAATAAAGTTCAATGCCCTCGGGTAGTTATGTCTAACAACATAACCTGGGTAGGACGCGTGCACTTGCCTGGCTGCCGGCAGTACCTTCCCGGCGACAACTGGGTTTGTTAGACCAATAGTACTATCCATTGCCCACGGTAACTTTAATCACTTGTATCGGGCTAATATCGTGTGTTAGTTAATTCACATCATATGGGTTGAGCAACTAACACAGTTTGTAACATGCAATTCACCCCAGAAAACAGGAAAACAGTTAAAAGTGGGGGAAGTGAAACTCACAGTGCAAATAGTAGTCTCAGCTAAAGATAGTTTAACCAACGAAATCAGCTTTAATAGCACACATGCAAGTAAGGACTCAAATCAGCATCTAAGTCGGTAGTGGTTATAACTTGGACTTGTTCAGGAGTTTTCACTCCAGATTGAGCCTATAAGATACTGGTATGGTGATGGAGGTCAGGGTAGTATTAGTTTTCAGTTTGGCTTCCGGGCACCGGTTCGCGTGCCAGTCAATGTCAGTAGTTTAATGTGTTCGGATAATGGTACGGGAATAACAATAGTGCCAACACGTTGTTATTTAAAAATGATTAATTTTTCATTAAGGGAGTTTGGGTGTTTGGGGAGTCCAGGTTGCCCAATTTTGAGTTTCCGTTTCCACCGTCGGGGATTTTCCCGAACTGGTATTGGACACACCCCAAGTGTCCACTCCGCCCTGGAATCTTCAAAAATATTCCCCATGTTCCAATTATAGTATTTGTCGGGTTGGGTCAGTTCACAGTTCCGGCGGGTTCGTTACACGGTAAACTGCCGAAATTGATTTAAATAACTCATTTTTAATCTCAAAAATTCCCATTTTTTCTATAAGTTGAATAAAATTCTGCAAATTTTTATATAACTTAGTAAAACTCTGTACAATATGGGAAAAATTTCTGGGAATTTATTTTGGCATTTTACTTGTCTAAATAAATTATTTATAAAAACATATTTAACCCCATAATTAACATTAATTACCATCATTGATCCAAAAATTTCCAAAACATTCCTGGACATCCCTTATGTCTTCAGAAACATCTCCAAAAATTTTAACATTTTTCCGATTTTTTTCGGTGCGTTTCCGGCTACCGAAAATTCACAAAAATGCGGATTTTTAGCCCAAATCAAACTGAATAAATGGACTCCGAATTTACCTAGAACATTCCTCATATGTTCCTTAGTGTCTCTGTAAAATTTAGTGATTTATTGAATCCGTTTGGTATTTTTTCCAGAATTATATTTGTAAAATAGTCAAAATTTCACCAGAAATCGTAGAAAATTCCAAAAATTCTAAATTTTTTCTTGGAACTTCCTAACCGTACCGTTCATCATCACACCAAATTTCAGCTCAATCCAAGTATCACGGACCATGTTATAGTCTAAACAATATTCTGACTATGCTAGTTACGAGTTTCGGGTGATATACCTAGCGATTCCTTCGAGTCCGAGTATTTTTCTTGAGTCCAGAAGTATGTATGGGATATATTCAGTACCTACACATCAAGTACAATCCAAATATGCTAGAACTTAGATCAATCAAGCTTTATTTCAATGTTTTTCGGTTAACCGAGTAGTTAAGCGATTTCTGTCGAATAGGTGTTGATTAGGGTGTCAAAACCCAGAGATTTATAACCATGGCTGCCATATAACACCAGGTTATTCATATGGTGTTCATATTCAGCCCCTAAACTTGTTTAACACTCCAAAAATCATGGATTAAAATTGGTGTTCATGGCCTAAACCATGTTTAATCAAGAAACCATGCTTAAAACCTTATGAATTCAAGTTAATACCTTTGATTTGAGTTGGTTTCTTGAAAAATCAGCTGGTGTTCTTGAGAGAGACCAGAATTTAGAAAGGATTTTGGTGTAAAAATGAAAGGAAAAATGAAAAGAAATTATATATAATAAGGGGGGTGGCGGTTTGGGTGTAGGTCCCACAAGGGACACATCGTGCTCCGTAAAACACGCTAAAAGATTATGTTTATCTTCCGTTGAGTGGCTAGGTTCGTTTACGGGTCCCGCGCGCGTTCTCGATTTGCGTAACGGACTCTGTTTCGCGTGTAATTAGTGTCAAAACACTCGGTTTTAAAAATCATGCATAACCGTCTTGAAATCCGAACCCAGTTACATTTTAATCATAAAAGACTCGTATTAGAGTGGTTTAAGTGTTTTTAAGCTTGATCGATCATTCCTTGCACGTTTGATTGCCTTATGTTATGCCTGAAACGAAGGCGTTTCCCCTAACCGGGTAGCTGCTTCGATTTGCGTGCCCGATTTCTGACTGGCCTCAAACTCTATGTCTCAGTCTATGGCACATAATTAAGATGTTCCTGGAACTCAAAATTTTAAATAATGCTACCGATAACCTAATAATCGATGTCAAAGGTTTAATGCGCTGTTAAACGGAAATCTCCAGTTTAACACGTGTTTAAAGTCTAAGGATACCAATTTCACATCATGGGTCCTTATTAGTGTCATGTCATTCATAACGTGTTCTCGGATTCCTCCAAGACATACAGATAGCAGTTAATCAAGCATATAAGTCACACATGTTTTTAGGGTTTTCGCGCAATTAAAGTGTTAAGTGTGCTTTACAGTTTTGGACTGTTTAGGGTGTACCTGGTTTCGTCATGGGTGTCACAGTCTCCCCTGGTTTAGAAATTTCGTCCCCGAAATTCAATTCAGCTGGTTAGGGAAGAGATGTGGGTATTTTCTACGGAACTCATCCTTCCGTTCCCAGGTATACTCAGGCCCTTGCTTTAAGTTCCACCGAACTTTCACCAGCGAGTTTTTGTTATAACGTAGTTGTTTGGTCTTCCCGTCTACTATTTCTACTAGTTCCTCCAGAAAGTGGATTTTGTCATTAATGTGCACATCTTCTAACGGTATAATAGTTGCTTCATCCGTGAGACATTTCTTTAAGTTGGATACGTGGAAGACATTGTGAATTGTGCTCAGTTCATCTGGTAATTTCAGTCGTTATGCTATAGATCCAACCTTAGCAATAATTTCATACAATGTATCTCGGAGCCAACTTTCCTGTCTTGCCAAACCTAATCACTCCTTCCCACGGTGACACTTTTTAACAGTACTTTGTCACCTACTTCAAACAACAACAGTTTCCTGCGAACATTGGCGTAACTTTTCTGCCGATCTCGGGCCGCTTTCAGTCTACTTTGGATCTTATGCACCTCGTCTGTCGTCTCTTGAATTAGTTTAGACCTCGTGAGTTGAGTATCGCCCACTTCAACCCAACAAAGTGGCAATCTGCACTTCCAGCCATATAGTGTTTTGTACGATGCAGCTTGTATGCTACTATGATAGCTGTTATAGTAGGAGGATTCAATGAGGGAAAGGTGCTTATCCCAACTTGCTCCAAAGTCGGGGGTGCAAGCACGAAGCAGATCCTCTAATGTCTGGATAGTTCGTTTTGATTGGCCGTCGGTTTGAGGATGGTAAGCAGTACTCAGGTCTATTCTAGACCCCAAAGCTTCTTGTAACTGTTGCCAATAGTGTGAAGTGAAATGACTATCTCGGTCTGAAATGATTGCAACTGGTACCCCGTGTCTAGTCACAATTTCATTCGTGTAAATCTCGGCCAATTTCTCGGTGTTGTAGGTAGTACGAATCGGAATAAAGTGCCCCGATTTGGTTAGTCTATCCACTACTACCCAAATCGCATCATGACCTCGGGGTGTTTTTGGAAGATGGGTCACCAAATCCATCGTGATTTGCTCCCATTTCCATTGCGGTATTTCGGGTTGCTGTAACATTCCCGAGGTTTTCTGGTATTCTGCCTTAACCCGGGCACAAGTCAAGCATCTGCTCACGTACTCTGCTACGTCCTTTTTCATACATGTCCACCAATAAAATTCCTTAAGATCGTGGTACATTTTGTCTGTACCAGGGTGAATAGAGTACTTAGATTTATGAGCCTCATCCAAAACCAGTTGACGTAGGTCATGGAGAGTAGGAATCCATACTCTATTTTTGAAATACAACACTTCATCCAGTTTCCTCACAAAATTCCCTTCATTTCCGTGTAAGTTTTCGCTATTTAGTTGGCCTTCCTCCAAGGCTTCCACTTGAGCATTACGAATCTGCTCTTTAAGACTGGTTTGAACAATCATTCCAAGAGCTCGCATTCTAAGTGGCTTTACTCGGTCTTTTCTACTCAAGGCATCGGCTACTATGTTAGCCTTACCGGGATGGTATTTTATTTCACAGTCGTAATCGTTCAGTAGCTCCACCCATCTATGTTGTCTTATCTTTAGCTCCTTTTGATCGAATATATGTTGGAGGCTCTTGTGATCTGTATAAATTGTACATTTCGTGCCGTACAAGTAATGCCTCCAGATCTTAAGTGCAAAAATCACTGCACCCAGCTCTAAATCATGCGTCGTGTGATTCTTTTCATGTACTTTTAGCTGTCTAGACGCGTAAGCAATGACCTTGTTTCTTTGCATTAGGACACATCCGAGCCCTTGCCGAGATGCGTCACAATATACGACGAAAACATCGTTGCCTTCGGGTAACGACAGGATTGGAGCTTCACATAACTTTTGTTTTAACAGCTGAAAAGCTGTTTCTTGTTCTCCGCCCCATTCGTACTTTCGATCTTTCTGTGTCAAGGTAGTTAAGGATTGAGTAATGCAGGAAAAGTTTTCAATAAAGCGACGGTGATATCCAGCCAATCCCAAGAATTGGCGTATCTCTTTCGGAGACTTAGGCGCTTGCCAATTCTTAATAGCTTCGATCTTACTAGGATTAACATGAATCCCTTGTTGATCTACCACATGTCCTCAAAATTGCACCGCTTATAACCAGAAATCACACTTGGAAAGCTTGGCGTACAACTTCTCTTTCCTCAACAACCTTAGTATGGCTCGGAGATGGTGCTCGTGTTCTTCTTTACTCTTGGAATAGATCAAAATATCGTCAATAAAGACTATGACGAATTTATCTAGATATGGTTTACAAACTCGGTTCATGAGGTCCATAAATACCGTGGTTGCGTTGGTGATGGGATATCTTCCTCTTGAACTTTCACTTGATAATAATCAGGAACTCATAGTGACCATACCGAGTTCGAAAGACTGTTTTAGGGATATCTTCCTCTTGAACTTTCACTTGATAATAATCGGATCTAAGATCGATTCTTTATGGTAATCTTGTTCAGCTCCCGGTAGTCAATACACATCCGAAAGCTTCCATCCTTTTTCTTTACAATTAACACCGGTGCTCCCCAAGGTGAATAACTGGGACGGATAAAACCTCGGTCTAGTAGTTCTTGTAGCTGAGATGATAGTTCTTGCATCTCTGAAGATGCTTAACGGTAAGGTGCTTTTTCACTTGGAGCTGCTCCCGGTATCAAGTCGATACGAAACTCGACTTGCCGATTGGGTGGCAATCTGGGCAATTCATCGGGAAGCACGTCTGGGTAATCACACACTACTGGGATATCCTTAATACGTTGTTCTTCTGGTGCGGTCGTCATGACACTTGCTAAGGTTTAATATGGTACCAGACTTCTCTCCCTATACCATAATAACTTCATCATTATGAAAAAGGGATCCTAACAATCTTTTGCTCACACATAAACTCCGCCTTGTACTTGGACAACCAGTCCATTCCCACTACTATATCGAAACTTCCGAGCTCTACCGGTAGTAGTTCAATAAGGAATTGGTGGTCGTTAAGAATTAAAGGACAATCATGAATGATTTGGTGACTAGTTATAGGTTTACCGTTAGCAAGTTCTATGGAATAAGGACTTGTTAATTCAATAGCCGACATATTTAATAGGGGTAAGAAATTAATGGAAACGTAGCTCCTATCTGCGCCCGTATCAAACAACACTGAAGCATACTGATCGGAAACGAGGAACGTACTTGAGATCACATTTGGATCCTGTCGTGCGTCATCAGACCCAAGTATAAAGGCACGACCTCGAGTTGCATTTGAGGTAGAAGCTTGGCCCTGCGTATCCCGTCCTGCTGGCTGTTGAGTAAACTTTGGGCAACTTCTTCGGAAGTGCTCCGTACTGCCACATCCATAGCAAGTACGGGGGTAGGTAATTTGTTGTGTTGGTGGTTGGGGTCACTGTTGCAGAGTTTGAGGCCTTGGGGTTTGAAAACGATTGGGTTCTAATGGTGTCTTACAGTTGCGGGTATAATGCCACTTTTATGGCACCTTGAGCAGATCCCTGCTCGACATGCACCATAGTGGTGCAAAGTGCACTTGTTGCATTTTGGGGCTGTCCCTTTATAGCCACCAGAGTTTCCCGTTGGTGTAGTCATGGCATAGCTTTGACTAGTGGCTCTCCCCCTCTACGGTATGGCTGCCCCCGCTCGACTACTTTGCGAGGCCTCTCGCTTATTTCCTGCCGGCTCTACCGGCATTGTCAAATTCTTGCGTTTAACCATGTCGTACGTAACCGTGTCCGACCTAGCTACCACTCCATGCATGGTCAGGTGCTCCACCGAATTAATGATACTCCTTACTTCCGGGGCCAGTCCCCAAATATACCTCTCGATCCACTTGGATTCCGGTCGAACCATGTTTGGCAAGATGAGTGCTAGTTCATTGAAGCGATTTGTGTAACCTGCATGATCCGCATCTTGTATCAGCAGGTTCTAAAACTCATGCTCGAGTTTCTGAATTTCATGGATTGGGCAGAACCTTTCTCTCATTAGTATCTTCAGATCATCCCAAGTCATAGCATTAATCGCCTCCTGCCCGCGTGGTCGATAAAAGTACAAGTTGTATACTTTACCGCACAGTCACCCGGACAATTACTTATGTTAAGGACCGATTCCAACTTCTCGATCCATTTCACCAACCCATTTGGTCCTTCAGTTCCATTAAACTCCATTGGTTTGCACTCCATAAAGTGTTTATACGTGTAAACTGGCCTAACATTGTTTTGGTTATTGTTTTGATCTAACGGTCCCGGCTATGGGTTCAGTTGGGGGTTAGTGTTAATACCGGCACTAACCTGTGCCACGATTGCTGGAATAACCGTTTGGAGTTGTTGTGCTATTAGTTGGGCAATTTCTGCCTCTGTCATTCGAGGTACACGTTTCGAGGCCATTCCATTATAAATAATAGATATGTATGTATCAATGTCACATAACTAATCATTACTTATCACATTTTCAGTTATCACATACCACACAATTCCATTACACATCACCTATATAATAACTTCTATCAAATTTTGCACACAGACTTAACCCATAAGGGTTAGTGCCTAAATGTGTTATCAAAACTGGTCACCAAAGTGACGGACGAGCATCATACCACGACAGCACAAATTACGAAAATACGAAAGTACTACAAATGCATCACTACCTCGACATGGACATAACCCCAGAATTAACCCAAAGGTCGTTATATGTCGACCCAACTACCTTCTATTTAGAATTACCGCTAACGTGTATTGATATCGTGGTTACAACAACTGGGGCCTCATCGTTCGCATCAACCAGGGTCGAAGTCTCAACACTGCATTGCCCAAAACATAACCGAACAGATCGCAACATGAAGCCCGTCTGCCCTGAGTAACGGTACCTTGATAATGTAGCCGGGTGTTTACATATAGGAAGTACCGCATCATATCCACCAGACCCATATACATGATCAATGTTCCGTTCGCCAAAATATTCAGGGTTAATATTACTTTCCGTAACCGACGGTCACACGAAATGAGATTTCACAACGCAAAGCGTTCCAAGGAATCTTTATCATAAAAATTTATACCCAAGGGAACCGAATGACAACGGGAAGGGTAACTTATTCATGCGTTCCATACCATCTCCATAACCCGGCGATCGTCATATTCATATATAACATATATCGAGACATGTGCTAAGGAATACTACGAAGCATTCTAGTATCACACGACGTGAAGGCTAATGCCAATATTGTAAACAGAAGAGGAATCCAACGGAAAATCAAATGGATCGTGGATTCACGGACGAAAAAGTTTCGTAAGATGTTTAAACTCTACGACTGTATCCGTACACTTCCTCCCAGTCTATCAGAACGACCAAAGCGTTCTATGGAGTAAGGATCCGTACACTTCCTCCCAGTCTATCAGAACGACCAAAGCGTTCTATGGTTATCTATGTTCTCTTTGAAGTATCACTCTAGTATATAACCATCGTTATAGAAGCTATAAGAGTACTGTTGGTGAGGTCGTATCATAATAAAATCTTGAGTTCTCACATCATAAAGTATAAGTAACAACTGTGTGAGTGATAGGAATCAAACTCTAGTGTATATTAAATATATGATCAGTAGGGATATGGAATGGACTGTAATACCAGTTTTCTGCCTATCACGAGGCACATGCACTAACGTATTATCCACCAATCCCAATTCATGTATCAATCCACACACAAACATCCCCACACTATCACCTTGGTACACGTATGTATCACTCCACATATTTAAGCATGTTTATTACCACGACTTTCCCAACACCGCCTCGTATGAGCAAGTCTGTTATTACGTTCTGGACCATAATAACCCACTTGCCCCACCCGGCCATCCTGGTACTCGCCAATAGGATACTTTACTGTGTTCATTAACTACTTTTAGTAGTGGTTAATTTTCCAGTGATGTCCACTAAGGTTCGAGCCTGGAGTTATAGTCTAGGTTTCCTTAAAGGCACCTAATTCTCTATAACCAATGGCTCTGATACCATCTTCTGTCACACCCCGATTTGCAGCGGAAGAAAAAACGTGGGATGCAACGGACACCTCTGGTACATGCACATTGTTTATAAAGACACTACACTTTATTAATTACAAAATGTTGATTACATACTACATGTATGTTACAACTGGTGTTCCCATGAACCACATAAGTCTTCTAAGTCGCATGCGTCTATCTCAATATTTGCCAATAATCACGTCTTGAACAACATACACGGATCACATCAGTCTCAAGTTACCTGAAATGCATGTTAGTTTTAAAAGGGGTCAGCTAAACGTTGCTGGTGAGTTCCACTGTTTGGTTGTTTCGTTTCAAAATGTAATAACATGTTTGTAGGATCGATTTTTGACCCGAATGAGTCATTCGGAAGAGCTCAAATCCGTTTCAGAGGCGGAAACAAAGAAACGGAGGTGAAAACAGCTTGATTCACACTTTAAACCTCTTGTATATTGAATTAACAACGTTTATAATCAAAAGGAATACCGGCAGCACCTCGGTATCGAATCTGAAATCTGTTACAAATGAGAACGTTTGAAGGGTATTTATAGACCTAGCCCCTTCCGTTTGAAGATGTCCTGACATGCTTCAAACGGACACAACTTCAAACGGACATGTCAGTTTCAAACGTGACCATCTACAAACGAATGTTACAATTCAAACGGACTTCTCAATTCAAACAAATAGCTTTGTCTTTTGTGATGTGATGCAATGATGATGTAATCATGATGATGTCACATGTGATGTCATCATAAATGATGATGACATAATCCTTGTTCCGAACCGTAACGAACCCGAGACTCGATATAAGACGAAGACGACAGATGTATGCACTAACAGACTCCCCCTCAGATGTTGACGAGTCTTAAGTGTCGAGTCTTCATAATCTTCAGTCTTTATCAGTCTGAATGCTCTCTAAAATATCTCACAGTGTAAGCATCCTCAAACTTTATCTCCTTCTCCTCTACAGCATCAACAGACTTCCCACGAACAATCTCTACTCAGATGTCTTCAGACTCCCCCTCTCGATACGCTGGGATCACAGTCTGGCTTGTTGAAATCACATAGTCCTCAGGTATCGGAACCTGGCACTCTATCTTCAGGTTCACGATCAAAACCTGGCTACACCTGCACATTCTTAACCCAGAAATAAATTTCACAAAATTTAATATTTTGACAAAATTTATATGTACAAACTCCCTCTCAATATAAACCAGAATGATTTATTAATGATAATATCTGATGAACACTTGTACTGAAAAATATTCAAAAACTTTTTTCAATTAAACACAAGCTCCCCCTCACCACATGCTCATCATGTTTAGCACTTGGAATTTTGAAATCAGCTCTCCAACATCAGTCGTCGAAAATCTTTTTGGATTTTTGAAAGAAATGAAATGCAGTAAAGAAATATTTACAGACAATATTTTTGTGAGTTTGTGCAAGAGGATCATATCAGTTTTTGACAAGTCACAAGTACCATTGAGCTTAGTTACACATTAAGAATTAAACAATTCACTTAGATTGCCGATATACTGATCCACTTAAATTTTCACACAAATTTCAACTGATTCAGGATATGAGTTAGGTGTTTTAAGAACTTAAACTCATTCATGTGTCCCACCTCTTAAATATACTCCCGTATCCAGATCCTAGTATTCAGTCTTACAGGTGAGTATACCACAGATGATATATGTAAGGGAATAAATTATAGTACGAAACCGTGAGAGCTCAGGTCAGAACTTCCATTCAGCAGAGAGATGACGGCTCGACTTTTGGTGTGTCCCCTTTAGAGGATCTTTTGTATTACAATAGCAATGACTATCAATTTTATTGTTTCATCAATTTGCTGAGGGCGGCGCTATGTTTCAAGCAAGCAGAAAGTATTCTCCGGGGACTAGGTCAGAATTTCCATTCAGCAGAAGTCCCGGGATAATACCCCAGATATCACTAAGCATAAAGACCTAGTATCTCAGAAAGAGGGATATTTCAAACGAGATTTCAGGGGTTACCTATATATCCAAGTAGTGTTCCCCACAAAATAAGCAAGTTTGAATTTTAGTTTATATCCCGAAAAAGCTTACTAAATGTGTAAAAACCTATCGGCATATCATCAGTGAGACTGTTTAACGCTATTTAATCATTACATTTCTTTAGCATACTGTGATTGTCTACTGATGTACTATCATTTCCTCTTCTTTGACACCAAAACTCATTTTTGATTTTATCATGTTTTTGTCTTTTTCAAATTTTCTAATGTTTTTGGATTTTCAGAAATTTCTACTCCCCCTAAAATGCAAACACATTTCAGGAAATTTGAAAATAAATTATACAATAAAATTGACAACCGATATCGAATCGCTTCAAATCGCCATCCACTTGGCATAAACAATCAGAACTCCCCCTTTCACAAAACTATTTTCTCAATATGATTTCAAAACACTTAAGTTTGTTTTAACCAAAATGATTTTTCCGGAAAATAAGTTTTGTTGATTTTACCATTTGTAAGTTAGGGGTTGGTTCATCATATTGTCCTTCAAATACCACTTGTAAGTATGGTCCAATCAAGTTCAACCTAATGACCTTGATTAACCATTTGTAGAAAAAACAAGTACAACTTAATGTCCTTGATTTACCACTTATAGGTGTAAACCTTCATTAACCAACTTGTAGGAATATCACAACTACACAAATTCATTTTACCAACAAAGATGCCGATTCCTGCTTCACATTTACCAACCTGGAAGCTCCGGCAATTCACACTTATCCTGTAAAAATTCAACTATTATAAGATTCATTCACAATCATCAATTACTAAGAAAGATGCCGGTTCCTGATCCACAATTACAAACTTGGGATCTCCGGCATTGTCCTAAGACTTCAAGGAAATAGAATTTCCACCCAAGTCTTTTCAGACTTGAGGGTTTTCAATTCTGGCTCAGCAGGGTTATATGTTTCCTTTTTAGTTGCATAGAAATCTTTAACCCCCTTTGCTTTCCCATCAAGCATTTTCCCAAAAATTTTCTTAACACTTCCATTGAATGTTTTCTCAACATCAAATTCCTTCTGATCAGTAAAGAATTGATTTGAGATTTCAACCTTACCAACTTTCTGTTTAATTTTCTCAAACTTCAGTGATGGAAATTCATCATCATTCACTGAAGATACTACCTTTTCGACCTCAACATGTGGCCCTTCTGGCTTTGTGGAACCATATTCATCGCCGACTTTTACATCACCCTTCTTGACAACCCACATTTGGTTATCTTTTGCTTTCTTTTTGTAAAAATTCTTTTTAGAACATTCACCAACCTCATAAGTTGAATTTTCAAACATTTTGAATTTTTCGGTTGGTGGTTCAACATCAACAACTATTTCTTTCAGTTTTTCAGAAACTCCATGTTTAGTCTTAGCATTTTTCGGACAGTTCCATGCAATGTGACCAGCTTCATTGCATTTGAAACAGGTTCGAGTATCTTTTGGATGAAACACTTCAGTTCCATTCCTTTTCTTCTCAGCAAGAAACTCCTGGTTTGATTGTCTCCAGAAAGGTTTCTTCTGTTCTTCTTTTGCACTTCCACCTGAAACAAATTATGTTTTTGTTTTAGAATTTTTCTCATTTTTATAATTTTCTGGTGGAATAAAGCCTAATCCTTTTTTTTAAGCTACCATTATGATTTGGTTTCTTTTGAAAACCAGAACCAGAATTGTAACCCTTTTCCTTGTTTAATCGTTGTTGCACTCTTAAAGTGTATTTTTTAGGTTTTCCAGTAAAATTTAAATCTTTTATTTCAGAAATATTAATTTCTGTCATTTTGAAAACCTTTTTGATCATTTCAAATCTAACACTTCTTATTGGAAACTCTTTGTCAGAATATAATTTGTCAGAATCATTTAAAGTGTATGCTACTTCAAGTGTTTCATCATCCAAATTTGCTTTTGATAACAAAAATTCTTTACTATAAGACCGTTTAACCGACGATTTTGTACTGTTGTCTGACGAACTTGAACCTCCAGACTCAGACTTTGACTCAGACTCCTCATCAGTATCCAACACCTGATCGACCACCTTTTTAATTAACTCAGACTCATGATCAGTGTCAGACGATGTGAAAATAACGTCAATGTTTTCTGGTAAATCATCAGTTGTATCGGTTTTTAGCTTTATATTGACTGCTTTTTTGACTTGCTCCTTATTTGGTTTTCTGGGAGAATAACCTTCCTAGAATGGAGGCGGACACTTGTTATAGCTAGCAGTCGGTTTCTTACCAGTATCCTTCTTCTTTGACTTCTCATCTTGAAAAGCTTCAAAACCTGCAACAGTTGGATAAATTCGATCAATAAGATAATCAGAACTAGAATAACTCTGTAATAATCGTCTGATTCTCTCATTTTCAATCTTTTCATTCTCCAACTCCCGTTGCAGCTTGGCACATTCTTCGATGTAGTGATTTATCGCTTTCTGCTTCGTCATCAATGTTGCATTCATCATCGTCAAAGCATTTTCTCTTTCAGAGTTTGTCTTTTGAAGAACAGTTATTGTTTTGTTCAATACATCATAAGATTCTTTCACATAGTTGAGATTGAACAATAACTGTTCCTTCATCTTCTCAAACTCAGCTAGCTTCTCTTCTTTTGCTGCACATTCCTTGCATGATTCCAAACACTTCAAGCAAGGTTTAATGACTTCCACAATCTTTTCAACTTCTATGATTTTTTCAACTTCAACCACCTTTTCTGCTTCATGTATCTTTTCTGGTTCAGCAATCTCCTCAGCAACACTTTTTACTTCTTCATTCTGAAGAGCTTCCTTTGTTTGATCACCACTTTTAGACTTTTGTTTCATTTGTTCTTTTGCAGCTTGTTTCTCTTTCAGTTTTTCCAAGCAATCTGCAAAATAAAAATGAAAACTTTCAGGAGATAGATGAGTTTTAGCAACATTAATATGTCGTTCTTCTTCATCATCACTACTGTCATCAGTTGGTGTTTGATCAAACTCTACTGATTCGTCAGAATTATCATCCGAAGAACCAGAATCAACTGGTGTTTTATCAAAAACAACTTCCTTTTCTGAACTTTCATCACTTTGTGAACTTTCATCTGCACTCTATAAGCTTTCTTTAGATGCAACAGACTCTTCCTCCACATTCTTCACAGTCTCACCAATAGACTTCATCCATGTGGTAAACATATCTGGTTCTTTCACAATCTTAGCAATGAATGCTTTAAACTCTCCTTTTTCATCCACAAACATATCCCAGCTAAAGCCTTCAGGCAATTTTTCATCATCTTGAAAATTCCAGTTAAAGTTCTCTTGATTCCCCAGACATGCTCTTTTTGAATCCTCTATCACCGTTCTACCATGAGCCACTTGTGGTTCTTGTAGTTGTTGTTGACCAACTTGCTGATATATGGCTTTCCGGTAATAGTCATCTTTTCCGAACGGATTCTTTACATCACTAGCTTCTCTGTTCTTGCATTCCCTCTTGAAATGACCTTTCTCCCTGCATCGAAAACAAGTAACTTTAGATTTATCAAAACCCAAAGTAGAAACGTGTGCATCAAGAAAGTCATTTCTTCCGGTAATCAGTTTGAACTTTTCAGCTCTTCTAAGGACACTAGCTAGACACCATTTGATGTCCATTAGTTCCATTTCTTCGGCGTCTATCTGATCGTAATCCTCCTTTGTGAGCACAGGATTTCCGATCCGCCCTGCAACCAATCCTTCATAAGATAGTAGCACAGAACCAAGCAACGCCATGTGATCTTTAGCAACCTCTTCTGAAAAACTTTGACCAACAGGAAGATTTAAAGCAATATTGCATTGTATCACATAACCATTTCCAGTCTTTGTGCTTTGACAATGAAAGCTTGATGTAGTATCTTTTGGATTGATACTCGGGTATGAAGAGAAACCACTGCTACTTTTAGAACTTTGATCAACTTTTTCAGATGAATCTCCAGCACTAAACGCAGTTTGGATTTTCGGGCTTCTTTCAACTTCTGGAACACTGCCTTTGTAGTACATTTTTACATCCTATTGACCACTTGGACTGTTCATCCTCGCGATCTTCTACTGTTCCAAATCTTGACCCTCAATCTTCTCGATAAACTGAGAAATTGTTAACCCATCATAAACCCCGGTATTTTTCAGAATCATCAAGTAAGTTCCCCACTCTTTCTGCGGTAACGCATCAACTAATTTGTCTACCCACTCATCAGGATCTTTGGTTATACCAATCATCGACATAGATCACACTAAGTGGCAATAACGTTCAATCAGCTTCTTCGTATCTTCTCCCGGTAAACTACTGAACAGATCAAACTCTTTCTTGAGCAACGCCTTCTTACTCTTAATCATGTTCTCACTACCCTCAAACTTAACACGTAGAGCATCCCAGATTGACTTTGAAGTTTTGTCGTGCTGAAGCAGTATGAAAATGTCTTCTTTGATAGCTTGCTGAAGTAAGCTGATCATCATCTTTTCAGCTCTATACATTTCTTGTTCTTGATCACTAAACTCAGAAATTGTTTTCACAACTTGTAACTCAGTACGTGGCAAAACATATTTCTTCAAAATACATTCCCATGACCTAAGATGGTTTGCCTGAACCCAGTTTTCGAATCTGTCTTTCCACCCATAGTATTCTTCTATGCTCATCAGTTTCGGGGGCTTTTGTAATGTCCCGGTCTCGTTTTCTAAGTTCATATTCTGAGCAATAGAAGTCGGAGTAGTCGGAGTAGCAAACGCATTGTAAAAATCGTCACCCATGATTCAATATCGAAGAATTTCTCAAACAAGCTTTCAAACGAACTGGTTCACCTCGTAAAAATATACCTGAAACAAACAAAACAAACAATCAGTTTAAACGGACAAAATATGTAAAAATGTGTGACGATTGAATCGATCTAGGACTCGTGTCGAAGATTTGTAGACTCGTTTAATGACTTCCGCAAACTGAATGAATGAACTAGATCAAATGGGCCACGAAATATGGGCTTCCAATGGATCGTAAACAATGAAGTTTACTTGGGCTTGAAAATGATTTAGGCCGAAGAACTAATTTCTGATTTGGGCTGTGAATAATCCCTTTAATTATACCAGAATATATTGAAACGAGATATGGGCTTAGAATGAACTGGGCCTTCTTTATCACACTTAATACTCACAAACAAATCTTGAACCGACACAATTTATCCCAAGCACAAATCGTCAACTTTAGTGAGCTGACACCTTTACTGGACTGAGATTTCTGTAAAGATGATCATACTCACATGGACTCCAAACAGTGATCAACAAAAATATAATATCACAAGCAAACAATATGGCAGACAAACATTATCTTTCAAAACTCTATGATTGGGCCGCAACTTTTCAGTCTTTATCCAAAGCTTGGGCCGACAAAGTTTAATACTAAAAAAAAATCGATTGGACCTCCAAACTAACCGATGACAATCACATGGGCTAACACAAATCCACTATCACATGCAAACATTTAATTTGAACCGAGACACTTTAAAAACAATCAAACTGTGATAGGGTCGTTTGATTTAGTGGATTGAACCAATTCAGATCACATGCAAACTGATACAAAACATGATTTCTTATCCCAACTATCAATGCCCTGACATCCTCATTTTACGTTTCACACAACACGATGCACTTTCAAACGGTTCACACTTTTCAAACGGAACGGTCAACTTCAAACGGAACGGTTAATTTCAAACGACAACCTCAAACGGGATGGCTGCTTTCAAACAGGATGGATCAATTTCAAACGGAATAGGCCAGTTTCAAACGGTCAGTTGCTGCTTCGTTCAAACGGACATCAGTTTTCAAGCCATTTTTACCGGTTTTACTTCGAGTTTAGATCTGATATTCTCAAGAGTTTGTTAAAATACAATTACACATACATTGTGAAAGTTTTAGCCGATTTTAACCGTGAAAACTTGTTAAGTTTTAAAAAGAAGGTGTAGAAGTTAGAAATTGTGATGAAAACAGGCTGTTTTGGTATGAACTCCTTGTCCTGAGCTCTGATACCACTTGTAGGATCGATTTTTGACCCGAATGAGTCGTTCGGAAGAGCTCAAATCCGTTTCAGAGGCGGAAACAAAGAAACGAAGGTGAAAATAGCTTGATTCACACTTTAAACCTCTTGTATATTGAATTAACAACGTTTACAATCAAAAGGAATACCGGCAGCACCTCGGTATCGAATCTGAAATCTGTTACAAATGAGAACGTTTGAAGGGTATTTATAGACCTAGCCCCTTCCATTTGAAGATGTCCTGACATGCTTCAAACGTACACAACTTCAAACGGACATGTTAGTTTCAAACGTGACCATCTACAAACGAATGTTACAATTCAAACGGACTTGTCAATTCAAACAAATAGCTTTGTCTTTTGTGATGTGATGCAATGATGATGTAAGCATGATGATGTCACATGTGATGTCATCATAAATGATGATGACATAATCTTTGTTCCGAACCGTAACGAACCCGAGACTCGATATAAGACGAAGATGACAGATGTATGCACTAACAATGTTTAATTACACATATCACGTTTCATAGATGGAATTACACGAGTGTCACAAGTGAGACCTAGACTGTTTTAATCGTATCGTGTCACACAGACACATACTCGCACCACCTGCATCTCATAAAGTTCAATGCCCTCGGGTAGTTATGTCTAACAACATAACCTGGGTAGGACGCGTGCAGTTGCCTGGCTGTCGGCAGTACCTGCCCGGCGGCAACTGGGTTTGTCAGACCAATAGTACTATCCACTGCCCACGGTAACTTTAATCACTTGTATCAGGCTAATATCGTGTGTTAGTTAATTCACATCATATGGGTTGAGCAATTAACACAGTTTGTAACATGCAATTCACCCCAGGAAACAGGAAAACAGTTAAAAGTGGGGGAAGTGAAACTCACAGTGCAAATAGTAGTCTCAGCTAAAGATAGTTTAACCAACGAAATCAGCTTTAATAGCACACATGCAAGTAAATACTCAAATCAGCATCTAAGTCGGTAGTGGTTATAACTTGGACTTGGTCAGGAGTTTTCACTCCAGATTGAGCCTATACGATACTGGTATGGTGATGGAGGTCAGGGTAGTATTAGTTTTCAGTTTGGCTTCCGGGCACCGGTTCGCGTGCCAGTCAATATCAGTAGTTTAACGTGTTCGGATAATGGTACGGGAATAGCAATAGTGCCAACACGTTTTTATTTAAGAATGATTAATTTTTCATTAAGGGAGTTTGGGTGTTTGGGGAGTCCAGGTTGCCCAATTTTGAGTTTCCATTTCCACCGTCGGGGATTTTCCCGAACTGGTATTGGACACACCCCAAGTGTCCACTCCGCCCTGGAATCTTCCAAAATATTCCCCGTGTCCCAATTATAGTATTTGTCGGGTTGGGTCAGTTCCCAGTTCCGGCAGGTTCGTTACATGGTAAACTGCCGAAATTGATTTAAATAACTCATTTTTAATCTCAAAAATTCCCATTTTATCTATAATTTGAATAAAATTCTGAAAATTTTTATATAACTCAGTAAAAATTTGTAGAATATGGGAAAAATTTCTGGGAAATTATTTTGGCATTTTACTTGTCTACATAAATTATTTATAAAACAATATTTAACCCCATAATTTCATTTCGGTGCGTTTCCGGCTACCGAAAATTCACAAAAACGCGGATTTTTAACCTAAATCAAAACTCAACCAATGGACACCGAATTTTCGCAGAACATTCCTCATATGTTCCTTAGTGTCTCTGTAAAATTTGGTGATTTATTGAATCCGTTTGTTATTTTTTACAGAATTATATTTGTAAAAAAGTCAAACTTTCACCAAAAATAGTAGATAATTCCAAAATTCTAAAATTTTACGTGGACTTTCCTGAAACTTCTCTTCATCACCATACCAAATTTCAGCTAAATCCAAGTATCACGGACCAAGTTATAGCCTAAACAATATTCTGCCTATGCTAGTTACGAGTTTCGGGTGATATACCTAGCGATTCCTTCGAGTCCGAGTATTTTTCTTGAGTCCAGAAGTATGTATGGGCTATATTCAGTATCTACACATCAAGTACAATCCAAATATGCTAGAACTTAGATCAATCAAGCTTTATTTCAATGTTTTTCGGTTAACCGACTAGTTAAGCGATTTCTGTCGAATAGGTGTTGATTAGGGTGTCAAAACCCAAAGATTTATAACCATGGCTGCCATATAACACCAGGTATTCATATGGTGTTCATATTCAGCCCCTAAACTTGTTTAAAACTCCAAAAATCATGGATTAAAATTGGTGTTCATGGCCTAAACCAAGTTTAATCAAGAAACCATGCTAAAAACCTTATGAATTCAAGTTAATACCTTTGATTTGAGTTGGTTTCTTGCAAAATCAGCTGGTGTTCTTGAGAGAGACCAGAATTTAGAAAGGAGTTTGGTGTAAAAATGAAAGGAAAAATGAAAAGAAATTATATATAATTAGGGGGGGTGGCGGTTTGGGTGTAGGTCCCACAAGGGACACCTCGTGCTCCGTAAAACATGCTAAAAGATGATGTTTATCTTCCGTTGAGTGGCTAGGTTCGTTTACGGGTCTCGCGTGCGTTCTCGATTTGCGTAATGGACTCTGTTTCGCGTGTAATTAGTGTCAAAAGACTCGGTTTTAAAAATCATGCATAACCGTCTTGAAATCCGAACCCAGTTATGTTTTCATCATAAAAGACTTGTATTAGAGTGGTTTAAGTGTCTTTAAGCTTGATCGATCGTTCCTTGCATGTTTTATTGCCTTATGTTATTCCTGAAACGAAGGCGTTTCCCCTAACAAGGGCAACTGCTGCGATTTGCATGCCCGATTTCTGACTGGCCTCAAACCTTATGTCTCAGTCTATGGCACATAATTAAGATGTTCCTGGAACTCGAAATTTTAAATAATGCTACGGATAACCTAATAATCGATGTCAAAGGTTTAATGCGCTGTTAAACGGAAATCTCCAGTTTAACACGTGTTTAAAGTCTAAGGATACCAATTTCACATCATGGGTCCTTATTAGTGTCATGTCATTCATAACGTGTTCTCGGATTCCTCCGAGACATACAGATAGCAGTTAATCAAGCATATAAGTCACACATGTTTTTAGTGTTTTCGCGCAATTAAAGTGTTAAGTGTGCTTTACAGTTTTAGACCGTTTAGGGTGTACCTGGTTTCGTCATGGGTGTCACATGTAACCAAGTTTTGGACACTTAAACTGATTATGTAATATTATTAAACATCTTAGGGCATATAATACTTGTCATAGGGCTAGTTAGACCATCCGAACACGCTTTTGCGCAAACGACACGTTAAAGTAGCGTAAACTACCATAACGAGTCGTAACGGGTCATACGCACTTAGGATAGGTTTTGAATCAGAATGTAGGCTTTGTTAAACCATATCTCATAACTTCCAATACTCATTTGGTTTACGAGACCTCGTTCTACCCGATCCCCCGATTAGGTCCTGATTTATTAACATAGTGATCTGATACTAGGTGCCACTTGATTCCTTGATTGCCCGAGCTTTGTTAGATCACTTAATCAAGGATACCTTGCAATCTCAAGTGAGTACATAGGCCCCTCTTTTACCATTTTCAAATATTTTGGGGTGAAACACATGTGCCTACTTGTTACTTTCATACTTTCATGCTTTTCATGACATATACATGCTATGTTCGACTGGTACACATATAGTACATGATTTCAATTGCCTTTTTGCTATGTATGTTGACTGAGCATGTAGCCCATTGATTTCAAGGATCCATTTCGCTTAACATGTCGACTTAGCATATCTAGCACCTTGATTTCATGAACATTTCTACTTTGTATGTTTACTTAGCATACTTAGTACATGGTTTTCACATGACATGCATATATTGTTTATGACATTTGGTATGTTAAATGAGGTTAGATACATTCATTAACATTATTATGCCGACTGGTAGTATGTATGGTTTACCATAGGTTTGATACCTCATTCCCGCTTCCTAGTTTGTTTGGAAGTATCCATCTGGGGAATGACAGAAACCGATGAACATTTGATACCTCATTCCTGCTTCCTAGTTTGCTTGGAAGTATCCATCTGGGGAATGACAGAAACCAATGAACATTTGATACCTCATTCCCGCTTCCTAGTTTGTTTAGAAGTATCCATCTGGGGAATGACAGAGACCGATGAACATTGATAATCCTTTGTCTTTTTAAGGGTTATCTGACGGACGACAAGGCTTGAATGTATTCGTTAACAAACCACATAAATGTTCTTATCAAATAAAGCATTGGTGTTGCAAAACATACCTTTTGATATAAACTTTTTTTTATTCAAAGACATTGTTTTGTACATAACATTTGATTACACACGACATTATACCTATGGTTTGAGTAAAGACTTTTTTTTCACCATACAAGACATTGGTTGCTACCTGACATTTGACTATGCAAGATATGGTTTATATTTGACATTGTGACATTATATATTGTTTATACGTGGCATTTTGACATTGGTTTAAACATGACATTTTTGGTGGTTATTGATAAGCTATTTAACAACGAGGCGTGTGTAATATGATAAAAACATGGTGGATACGCCGCTGGTACTTCTTATATATAAGTGCTTTTAAAATATTACATATCGTAGCATTATCTAAACCACTTCGACAGAAACAAAGACATGATACATTTTATACAAAGACACGACATGTTGTTTACAAGACATTGTTTTACAAATGACATATTTTACACAATTCATTTTTACTTGGTTATTTATTTAACCATACATCATTCTTTTATATCATCTGATTTTCCTATTAATTTTCGATGATTCTATAAAAGAAAACACTTTACAAGGTTCATGACTACTTTTCGTTAAACATTTATTTTAACTTTCAAGTCATGAATCCTCAAACAACAAAACCTATGTATCTCACAGGCATTTTAATGCTGACGTAACTATTTTCACATGTGTTTCAGGAGCTAACGTTTGATGATGATCGTGACACACTTAGGCGGACTTAGGCCTTTGTGACTTAAAATGAAGCAAGAACACTTTAAATTATGTTATATTTCCTTTACTTCCAAGACAATGTAAACATTTTAATTAATAAAACGAAACTTTAAATTCCATGTGTTGTGAAACAATGATTCTGTTACGACATGTGACATCTGTGCCTCTACGACCATCATACAAATACAAAATCAATGAAATCTTGTGTTTCATACTTGGGATTTGTATAAATACGTGTATCATTTGCACATGTCAATTCTTGTTCGATTTCAAGCTTTAAATCGCTTTCTAGAAAGTTATACGCAAACTGATGCATAAATGTAATCAGTTTAATGCGACAAACACTCCGGAATAGTGACATAGGCTTAGAATACCTTAAATAACGTTTACATAACTTAGAAATAATTTTTGGAGGGTTTGGTGTGTCGAAAACAAGTTTATTCGATCGCAGGGACTATTTGCGATAAACTACGAAAGTATACCGACTCGTATAGTAACGAACATTCCAGAACATGATCATAAGCTAAACATACCCTAAATATTCTTTACATAGCTTAGAAATAGGCTTTGAGGGGTTCGGTATGCGAAAATATGCTTATTTAATCAAGAAGGACTAAAAGCGTCAAAAAGTGCATAAGTTTGCATTTACACGCATATCTTACGTTCTGAACATATCCGGACATCCAAAAATTTTTTTAATCATTAAAATATTTTATTTTAGTGATTGGAATGCAAAAATACCACTCGTCGTGTAATTTGGATCGTTTTCGCATCCGTTCGAGTTTTCATCGTAATTAACGGAATAACGTGACCGTACGACCAAACAAACCAACATCCGAGATGTTCTCAAGCATATTTTATGTTCCCTATGCTTTAACTTCATTGTAGAGCCTTGACATGGGGTTAACGAGCCTTAAATGCATCAAAATCAAAGTTTTGGACATGCAGGGACTAAATTTGACAACTTCTGAAACTTACCTGGCGGGCCGCGAAGGATGGTGCTTCAGTCTACGCGGGGCGCGACAGACTGCCCAGACCGAAACATTGAATCTGGTTCAGCAGCCTATTTCCAATAGTTTTAACACCTGATTGGGCATACCATTAGCTTGTTTTTGAGCTCCCCTTGTATTCTAAACTATGGGCCACATGTGTATGGCCAAGATCATGCTTTTATCCTTGCAAAAACACATGTAATCATCCTAGAAACTCAAGATTTCCTATAAATAGCTTGGGTTTTTGCCATTCTCATTGCTCATTTGATCTGAAGTACTCTAAGTTGAAGCTCTCACTTGTTAAAGGCTTCATACCTGAGTATTTTTAGATCAATTCTTCCTAGCTTGGACCTTTTATAAGCTTCTTTCATGCTTGTTTATACTTTTCAAGCATGAAAGTCAAACAGTGTTTGACTTTCTGCTTTGACCATGAATTGGTCAAGTCAAAGTTCAATCGAACTTTGCAACGTGAGCGTAATCACGATGGTTATAGTCCCTTGTGACTATACCTACTGATTACCACGTCGATTAGTCGAAGTGACGAGTCAAAGTTTCGGTCAAAATACGTATTTATGCGTATTTTGCAACGAAGCTATTTTCAGGTATCAAAACACTTTGTTTTGATATCAAAAATGTTTTCTAACTTAGTTAAACATGTTTTAACATGTTTAACTCGTCACTTTTAGTCTAGTGCTTGTTTAGGGTCGTAAGTCAAGCGGTCTTGACAACCGCTTAGACTTTCGAACCCGACCCGTTTGGTCGACCGTTAGGATCCGACCAAGCATATTTTGTGACCATTTTCCTTAGGCATATAAACTACCATAAGTTAAAAATACCCTAAATATCCTTTACATAGCTTAGAAATAGGCTTTGAGGGGTTCAGTGTGCTAAAATAAACTTTTTGGTCATTCAGGGACTAAAAGCGTCAAAAAGTGCATAAGTTTGCATTTTCGCGCATAGCTTACGTCCTGAATACATCCGGACATCCAAAACTATATGTAATCATTAAAATATTTTATGTTAGTGATTGGGATGATAAAATTCCATTCGTCGCGTAATTTGGATCGTTTTTCGCATTCGTTCGTGTTTCGTCGTAATTAACCGAACAACGCAACCGCACGACCGAACGAACCGACATCCGAGATATTTTTGAGCATGTTTCATGTTCCCTTTACTTTAACTTCATTTTAGAGCCTTGAAATGGGATTAGCGGGGCCTAAACGTGTCAAAAATGCATCAAAAACCATGTTTTGCACATTCAGTGACCAAAATTGACAATCTGCCATAGTTATCTTAGTAAGGGACCAAAGTTGAAAATCTGATTTCCAGCTTGTTCCAGCTGTTCCCGTCATTTGCACATGGTTTTAATGAAACTAGGGGCTTGTTTTGGGGTACCCATGGTATTCTAAAACCATGGGCACACATGTAAGGTCCAGATCGAAGCTCGGTTTTTTATGAACGATCCTAACGGTCTTGGTTTTCCTATAAATACCCCCACCCTCTTGCTTCAAAACTCACACTTTGATCTGATTTGGCTCTCTAAGTTGAAGTTATACACTTCATACCTGAGAGTAATCGGATCAAAACTCCATAGCTTGGACCCGTTGTAAGTCCTCTTTCGTTCTTTTACGCGTTTTAGCATGAAAGTCAAACTTTGTTTGACTTTCTGCATTGACCAGTTTATGGTCAACACGAAGTTTGTTTGACCTTCATAACATGAGCGTAATCACGATGGTTTTAATCTCTTATGACTATACCTACTGATTACCATGTTATCTAGGCATAGTGACGAGTCGTAGTTTCGGCCAAAATGCGTATTCTTGTGTATTTTGTAACCAAACTACTTTTAGGTATCAAGACCCTTTGTTTTGATACCAAACCTGTTTTTAAACCTCGTTAAACATGTTTTAACATGTTTAGCTCGTCACTTTAGGTTTAGTGCTTATATAGGGTCGTAAGGTAAGCGATCTAAACAATCGGTTAGACTTTCGAACCCGACCCCTTTGGTCGATCATTAGGACCCGACCAAACACATTAGGTGACCATAGTTGTATAGGGAATAACCTTTCGAGGTTATACCTTATGGTCACTATGTTTAGTTAGTTGTATGATAGGTAGTTTATATGCCTTAGGAAAATTTACCAAAATACCCTTTTCACGCATAAATTCATTCTAAGCCTATGTAACCTATATTTTGATGTCTAAACTGATTAGACAACATAATTAGACATGTTGAGGCATATATTACTTGTCATAGGACTAGTTAGGCGGTCCGAATGCGTTTTACGCAAACGACGCGTTAAAGTAGCATAAGCTACCCAAACGAGTCGTAATGGGTCGTAAGCACTTAGGATAGGTTCCGTTTTAGAATGTGAGCTTTGTTAAACCATATTACATGAGTTCTTACACTCATTTGGTTTACGAAACCACATTTTATCCGATCCTCCGATTTAGGTCCGTTTATTAACATAGTTACCTATATTAGGTGCCGTTTGATTCCGTGATCCTTCTAGCGTTGCTTGGTGGTTATCTAAAGACTATTAAGCAATATCAAGTGAGTACATAGTCCCCTATTTTACTATTTTCCAAACGTTTTTGGGGTGAAACACATGTGCCTACTTGTTACTTCCGTGCTTTCCTTGTTTTCATATCATATACGTGTTATGTTCATTAGTACACTTATAGTACATGATTTCATTGTGTTTTTGCTATGTATGTCCATTTGTTGCATACTTAGTACATCGTTTTACATTACATTTTATGCTATGTATGTCCATTTAGTTCATACTTAGTACATTGTTTTACATTACATTTCACGTTATGTATGTCCATTTAGTGCATACTTAGTGCATTGCTTTACATCACATCACATGCTATGTATGTTCAATTGTTGCATACTTAGCACTTTTTTTTTCATCACATGCTTACATTTTGGCATGACATTTGGTTTGTTTAAATGGGATAAAAATACATTCATTAACATTGGCCATGCCGTTCGTTAGTAGGTAGTGGTACCATAAGAATTGACAACTCTCATTCCTGACATCCTAGGTATGTTTGGATGGAAGGAATGACCGAATTCGATACACATAGCTCAGATAAACCTTTAATTTGTTTAAGGGTTTAACGCCACAGTCTCAAGGCTTGAATGTATGCATTTTCACAATACCGCATAGATGTTTGTATCAGTATAGCATGCATTTATTTCACAAAACATAACTTTGAATTAAACTATGCTTTACTTCGATACCTTGTTTTGTGCATTTTACCTATGGTTTAGTTGATATATTTTCACTTGCCATACATGATATTTTGGATACACATTACATGATTCACATTTGACACATGAACATTGACATTGAGTATACATTACATGGTTTACATTTTGACATAAACATTTTGACAATTGGTTTAAACATAAACATTTTACATTGGTGGTTTGTTTGGGTATGTGATTTAAGTAACGAGGCGTGTGTAATATGATACAAGCATGGTGGATACGCTGCTGGTACTTCCTATATATAAGTGCTTGTATGATATTACATATCGTACCGTTATTTAAATCATTTCAATTTAGACATATAACATTTTACACAAATAACATATTTTTCACAAGACATTGTTTTACAAAACAGTTTATTTTATACAACTCATTTTACTTGGTTATTTTATTAACCATACACCTTTCTTTTATATAATCTAATTTCCTATCGAGTTTTCATATGATTTATAAAAGAAAACACTTAACAAGATTCATGACTAATTTTTATTAAACCTTTCTTTTAAAACTCAAGTCATGAATCCTATTTTCACAAAACCTATGTATCTCACAGGCATTTTTATGCTGACGTACCTATTTTCACATGTGTTTCAGGAGCTATTGCATAGGTTTGATCAAGATACACTAGGGCCTTAGTGACATAAAAGAAGCAAGATTAGTTAAATAATGTTATGAACTCTTGTTTCCTTTGTTTAAAGACAATGTATTCCACCTTTTTTTGTAAATAAAACAAAACTTTAATTACCATGGTTGTGAAACAATAATTCTGTTACAACACTCCCCGACGTTTCCGCCACATTTTGATGTTTTACGTGGTCAGGGTGTGACAGAAGAGTTGGTATCAGAGCCAATGGTTATAGGGAATTAGGTTATTAGTAATGCTTTGGCCTAGACTATAACCTTTCTAGGACCCCAACGCAAGTTATCTTGTGTTTAGATCTTAAAACATGCACTTTGTTGGACTCTGAATGCCCAAGACACATATTAAATTGATGTGGCTAGTACGTTATGATCCAAGTCGAGTCATACCCAAATACAAGCTAGACAAACACTTATATTATTTATTTGTGATATGATGAAACAAATAAATATTAACACTTACAATATTTTGAAATTGGTGTTCTAAATAATTACACTTGAGAAACCAATAAATTATATGGATAATTTATTTTGAGAGAATATTTTATTTTGTTATTTAATGGGTTAAATGACATTATAAAAGATTACATAAAGTCTTGCAAACATATGGTGTAATATTTTATAAAAGTTATAAAATAAACAAGACTTAAAATTGTTAAAAGAATTTTTTTTTTTTTTAAAAACACCCTCCAAAAATCGGCCAACATATGGTCTTCCCAAGAAGTTGTGGTCCAATCACAATTCATGCTTTTGCATGTGTTAGAGAGGATTTGATTGGATGGTCTTTCCAAGACCATTTTGGTCCAATGAACTCTCATGCACTTGCATGTGGAAGAAGCTTGTTGATTGGCCAAAAGGGAGGTGTTCTTCTCTCACGTTTTATATAAGATTAAGATGGCAAAAAAATGAAAGTAGAAGACTTGTGTTCTTGCTCTCTAAAAATCGGCCATCATAGGGGTTTTCAATTGTTCGGTTTTTTATCACAAATGTGTTAAATCCTAGCTAATCTCAAGGTGTTTGTTGGAAGCTTGGGGTATACAAGCTTGAGGCCTTCTACTCTTGAAGGAAACCGTTCAAGAAACATCATCCGTTTCATCATCCTATTACTCCAAGAAGGTAGAATTCTAAACACCCTATGGTTGTGTTTGATAGTATGCTATTTCATATATGGATCTGGGTTTTGGGATTTTGCATATAAATGGTTTTATATCTTTTAAAAGTAACATGTTTTAAACATTTTTTCCGCTGCGTTTTTATTTCATATGGATGAAATTGCTTTGATAAACATGTTAAAATCCCATCAATGGCATCTAGAGCCGCTTATATGAATGCATGCTTCAATAGATTAAAAATTTCGGGTTTTGGGTTTGGATAAAACCATATGGCCGAAAATTTTAACATGGTTATCCCTTTATTTTTCAAGATTATTTTCTTACATGCATAAGAGAATCTTGAAAAATTATTTCATATGGATGATTTGTTTGTTTGGACAAAACTTACCTTTTCGGTTTTTTAGTACATAGCCGAAAATGGTCACAAAAGGGAACCATTTTTTTAAGCTTCTTAAAATTTTTATATATATGTGGATATATATTTTGGTGCATATGACCTAGCCATGACCTTGTGTTGAATGATTGTGTTGTGATTCATTTTATTATTATTTCAATGGGTTGTAATAATTATTATTTTGTTCTTCCAATTGTAAGATATGTAATTTATTTATTTTCATTTGGTATGTAAAATAAATAGATTAGGTGCATTTTATTTTACTAGAAAAAATGTATTAGGATATATTTTGTAAAAGAAGATGCACACAAAAATGCGGTTTTGGTTTGGACCAAAATATTCGGTCCAAAGAACTTCATCGTTTTCAACGGGATTTTAACCCGATAACCAAAACACATTTTTTTTGAAGCCCAAAAGAGTTTGGAGCTGAAAATAAAAGACTTTTGGAAGCTCAAAGAAGGTGGAGAAATCACAACACAAGATGGAGACTTGAAGCATTTAGATGCGGGATCAAGTGGGAGTTCATCGAAACATTACTTGTGTCATTTTTCACCCTTTAGGAAGGACCTTTTGGCACACTTGTTTCGGCTAACAAGTGTTGTCAAAATAGTTGGCTATGGTTATGCACCTATTGTTATGTATGTTATGCTTGTGTGGTTGTTTATTTTGTTGTTTAGATGATATGTAAATATGCATGACTTAACAAACTAATAATCAACAACAAGCGTAAAATTGGTTCTTGACAAAATCATTAAAATGTTTAGTAAAGGTTTTATTAAAAATTAATGATTTTATAATAAAATTGGTTTTATTAAAAAGAACCTTGAAAATTTGTTTTCATTAAAGTACCATTGATTTGAATGCATGCAAATGTATGGTACATAATATTTACTAAACTAGAATTTTGAAATAATAAAAAACCTTTTATAAAACAAGTCAAACACCATCCTTTTATACAACACTCGAAACACTTGGGAACTCTTATTGAGGGATAAAGGTCACCTAACCACATTTGAGGGAACTTGTATGTTCGAGGTGAGTTTACCATGTTTGTGGGATAAAGGTCACCTAACCACTTATGTGAATAAACTCACACGTGTGTATAAGTTGGACGACTTGATTTGGAAACCATGAACTTAGGGTCACCAAAGCATGGGGAACAAAGGTGTTGATGGGATTAAACATGCCAACTAAACATAAAGATGTTTAACCGATCCCATATGGCTAGAAATTGCAAAGAGTTGCAATTGTCAAACGTTGACTACCTTGTTAATTTAAATAGAGGGATAAAGGTCACCTAACCAATATTTAAATGTAACTTTGGATTCTAGATTTTAATTATTAATTATCTTTAAGACACAAAAGGGTATTAATGGTTAAAACATAATAATATCGAAAATACTAAAATTGAACTTGTTAAATTTTGTAGATGGCCGCTAACAATGCAAACCCGACTAACCAAATCGTCCGAAACCTATGACTAAGAACCATCCTTGAAAATGATCTTCTCAACCATAACAACTTAATGGATTGGTTTCGAAACTTGAGAATCATTCTCAAGCAAGAGAAGATATCCTATGTGTTGGACGATCCTATTCCCGATGAACCTAACGTGGAAGATGTGGAAGCCTACAACGATTGGGTTAAGTATACCGAGGACTCCATGCAAGCCTCATGCCTCATGTTGGGAACTATGATTCCCGAAATTCAAAAGGATTTTGAACACCACGGGGCTTACGACATGATTACCCAGTTAAAGGAAATGTTCCTACAACAAGCAAGGGTAGAACGCTTCGAAACTGTTCGAGCGCTTCATGCATGTCGAATGGAGGAAACCCAATCGGTATCATCTTATGTCCTTAAGATGAAAAGCCACATTGATCGCCTCGAAAGGCTAAATTGTCCCGTCTCTAAAGAGTTGGCTACGGATTTGATCCTCAACTCTTTAACAAAGAAATTTGAGAGCTTTGTAATGAATTACAACATGAATGGATGGGACAAAAGCATTGGTGAGCTTCATGCAATGCTCAAAACGGCCGAAGCAAGTATGGGCAAAAAGGCTTTACCCGTCTTAGCGATCAATGAAGGAGGCAACAAGAAGAGGCCCCACCCCGACTCTAAAGAAGACTATGCTAAAAGAAAGGGACACGTCAAGGGAAAGGGAAAAGGAAAAGCTAAAGCAGAACCCGCCAAACCAAAAGAGAAGAAGCAAAAGGTTGCTACGAATGACCCATGTTTTGAATGTGGTGAGATAGGACATTGGAAGAGAAATTGTCCGATCTATCTCAAAGAGTTGAAAAACAAGAGGGATGCAGGGCAAACCTCAAGTACTATCTTTATGATACATGTTGAGCTTAATATTATTTCTTCTAACACATGGGTACTAGATACCGGATGTGGAACTCATATTTGCAATTCATTGCAGGGGTTCAAAAGAAATAAACATTACAAGAACGGAGACGCTAGTCTCTTTATGGGAAACGGAGCAAAAGTTGAAGTCGAAGCTCAAGGAGACTACGTTTTAGAGCTTCCAAGTAGTTTGGAAGTTATTTTGAAGAACGTTTTGTATGCTCCTAGTTTAACTAGGAACATAATTTATGTTTCCCTTTTAAGACAATGTGGTTTTAATTTCGAATTTGTTAACCAAGACATTTATGTTTCTATGAATGATGTGTTTTATTTTAAAGCTATGTCTTTAAATGGTATTTATGAATTAGATCATGATAACGCATCATACGATAGCTCAATGTACCAAGTAACCAACAAGAAACTCAAAATGGATTTGAGTGATTCCTATCTTTGGCATTGTCGCCTTGGACATATAAGCAAGAATCGCATGCATACACTTCAGAAAAATGGTCTTTTAAATACAAATGAAGATAATTCATTTGATGTATGCAAATCTTGTTTACAAGGCAAAATGACCAAGACACCCTTTAGTGGAACTTTTGAAAGGGCTAAAGACTTACTTGGTATCATACAGTCAGATGTATGTGGTCCTTTTAAGCCGATGACTTGGAATGGTGAAAGATACTTCATTACCTTTATCGACGACTATAGTCGTTATGGGTATGTGTATTTACTAAGACACAAGGATGAAGCATTTGAAATGTTCAAAGACTTCAAAAGTGAAGTAGAAAATCAACTCAAGAAAACAATCAAAGTCCTTCGTACTGATAGAGGAGGTGAATACCTTAGTGGTGCTTTTCAAGATCATCTTAGGAGTTGTGGGATTATCTCACAACTTACTCCACCAGGAACACCACAACACAATGGTGTGTCCAAAAGGAGAAATCGAACTCTATTAGATATGGTTCGATCAATGATGGCTAGAAGCACATTACCTATATCGTTTTGGGGTTACGCTTTGCTCTCCGCAGTTCGCATACTAAATATGGCCCCAACCAAGAAAGTGGAAAAGACACCTTTTGAAATATGGCATGGAAACCCTCCATCATTATCATTCTTAAGGGTTTGGGGTTGTGAAGCTTATGTTAAGCAATACACTCCAAATAAATTGGAAGTCCGATCTACTAAGTGTATCTTTGTAGGATATCCTAAAGATGATATAGGATATTATTTCTACGACCCAACCGAGCAAAAGGTATTTGTTGCTCGAAAGGGTAAGTTCTTGGAAGCTAAGTTCCTTATGGAAGGAACTAGTGACAGAACAGTGGAACTTGAAGAGGATCAAGAACCACAAGACGATACACGTTTGGTTGATACTAGCACTCAACAAGAGGTTGTTGAAAACGATCAAGAGATTGATCAGAACACATAAAATGTTCGCAGATCTAGTAGAATTAGTAATCCACCTGAAAGATATGGATTTTTCAAGGATGGATGCTACGTGGTAGATTCAGATGAACCAACTACATACCATGATGCAATGTCAAAATCCTATTGTGACAAATGGCTTGAAGCCATGAACATAGAGATGCAATCCATGTATGACAACCAAGTTTGGGAATTGGTTGTGCCACCACTCAACTCCAAAGTAGTTGGAAGTAAGTGGGTTTTCAAGAAGAAAACAAATATGCATGGTAACTTAGATACTTACAAAGCAAGACTTGTAGCAAAAGGTTTCACTCAAACTCAAGGGATTGATTATGATGAGACCTTTTCGTCTGTGGCAATGCTAAAGTCGATCAGGATATTATTTGCCATAGCTGCATATTATGACTATGAGATCTGGCAATTGGATGTCAAAACGGCTTTTCTTAATGGATATCTTGATGATGATGTCTATATGGTTCAGCCTGAAGGTTTTGTCGATCCAAAACATCCTGACAAAGTATGCAAGTTAAAGAAATCAATCTATGGATTGAAACAAGCATCTAGAAGTTGGAATCACTGTTTTGATGAAGAAATTAAGAATTTTGGTTTCATCAAGAACGGTGATGAAGCTTGTGTGTATAAGAAAGCTAGTGGGAGCATCATCACTTTCTTAGTACTGTATGTCGATGAAATTCTACTATTTGGGAATGACAATCCAACCATGGAAGGTGTAAAAGCTTGGCTTGGAAGTTGTTTTTCCATTAAGGATCTTGGTGAAGTAGCCTACATTCTGGGAATAAAGGTCTATAGGGATAGATCAAGGCGCTTGATAGGTTTAAACCAAATTGCATACATTGACAAAGTCTTGAATAGGTTCCAAATGGAGAACTCTAAGAGAGGTTTTGTACCTATTCAAAAGGGGACAATTTGGAATACATCTCAATGTCCAAGCTCAAAGGATGAGCAAGAGAAAATGAAAAGAATCCCATATGCGTCAGCTATAGGATCCATCATGTATGCAATGATATGCACCAGACCGAACGTCTCTTGCGCCTTGAGCATGACGAGTAGATACCAGCAAAATCCAGGTAACAATCATTGGATGGCTGTTAAAAGCATATTGAAATATCTTAGGAGGACTAAGGATATGTTCTTAATATATGGATCTGGTGAGGAGGAGCTCGTTGTAAAGGGTTACACGGACGCGAGTTTCCAAAACGATCGAAGTGATTCTCGATCACAATCGGGGTATGTCTTCATTTTAAATGGTGGAGCAGTCTCCTGGAAAAGCTCAAAACAAGACGTAGTAGCATTGTCCACTACAGAATCAGAATACATCGCCGCTTTATTGGCAGCCCAAGAAGCTGCATGGTTGAATAAATTCATAGCCGACCTAGGGGTGGTTCCTACCATTCAAGACCCCCTAGAGATCTTTTGTGATAACGAGGGTGCGATTGCTCAAATCAAGGAACCTCGTGCACACCAAAAGACTAGACATATTGAGCGGAGATTCAACTACATAAGGGATGAAGTTGAAAAGGGAAAGATATGTATCCGCCAAGTTCACACCGATCAAAAAATTGCGGATCCACTCACGATGCTCCTTGACAGGGCAAAACATGAAGGTCATACATGTGCCTCAGGACTTTGATATTCTAGTGATTGGATTTGATCAATTTTGTATTTGGATATTGAAACAATTGTTATTTTAACTCTTTTATGGTATTTTGAGTTATGATTCATATTAGCATGTTTAAATCCGTGAATAAGTTAATTATTCTAAATGTCCGTAGTCGATCATAATTGTGGGAACAAATATGAATGTAAGACTATTATGAATTTGGATTGGTGGATATTCATTAGATATGAATATAGAGCAAAGTGTTGCTGCCAAAGTTCATAGATATTTATGGGATACAAATATTGGACTGACTCGCTCTCAAAAATTACTGCATGGAATCATTTGTGATTGATCATAAGTAAATTTTGAGTAAAGGAGAATATCATAGTATCCTCTGACTTGAGATACATATTGGGTCTTGATATTCACCAAGTATTATACCTTGACCTAGTTCTTAGCTGTCTGTAATAAGGCAGTACACAAGGCTAAACTCAGGTGTGGTACAAGGTGATTGTGAGAGACGTTGTAGTCAAGACGGGATTTGTTCCTCTTATTCGTTGAGAGTAAGATGTCTAAGGCCTGATAAAGTTACATCAACAGAGAGTGATCACTCTATGTCTCTGGATTTAACATGACATCTGTAACGAAAGGATAAATGATAGATTCACCTAAATCATGTTCAAGTAAGGGACTTGAAAGGGATGATGTTATTGAATGGCACATATAGTCATACGTATTAGGGGTAGTAAACCGTAGTTAGGCGTCATTTACTACTTGCATCAATCTTCTATGTATCTTGTGCAAGTGGGAGATTGTTGGACTCTGTATGCCCAAGACACATATTAAATTGATGTAGCTAGTACGTTATGATCCAAGTCGAGTCATACCCAAATACAAGCTAGACAAACACTTATATTATTTATTTGTGATATGATGAAACAAATAAATATTAACACTTACAATATTTAGAAATTGGTGTTCTAAATAATTACACTTGAGAAACCAATAAATTATATGGATAATTTATTTTGAGAGAATATTTTATTTTGTTATTTAATGTGTTAAATGACATTATAAAAGATTACATAAAGTCTTGCAAACATATGGTGTAATATTTTATAAAAGTTTTAAAATAAACAAGACTTAAAATTGTTAAAAGAAAATCTATTTTGTTTTAAAAAATACCCTCCAAAAATCGGCCAACATATGGTCTTCCCAAGAAGTTGTGGTCCAATCACAATTCATGCTTTTGCATGTGTTAGAGAGGATTTGATTGGATGGTCTTTCCAAGACCATTTTGGTCCAATGAACTCTCATGCACTTGCATGTGGAAGAAGCTTGTTGATTGGCCAAAAGGGAGGTGTTCTTCTCTCATGTTTTATATAAGATTAAGATGGCAAAAAAAATGAAAGTAGAAGACTTGTGTTCTTGCTCTCTAAAAAATCGGCCATCATAGGGGTTTTCAAGTGTTCGGTTTTTTATCACAAATGTGTTAAATCCTAGCTAATCTCAAGGTCTTTGTTGGAAGCTTCGGGTATACAAGCTTGAGGCCTTCTACTCTTGAAGGCAACCGTTCAAGAAACATCATCCGTTTCATCATCCTATTACTCCAAGAAGGTAGTATTCTAAACACCCTATGGTTGTGTTTGATAGTATGCTATTTCATATATGGATCCGGGTTTTGGGATTTTGCATATAAATGGTTTTATATCTTTTAAAAGTAACATGTTTTAAACATTTTTTCCGCTGCGTTTTTATTTCATATGGATGAAATTGCTTTGATAAACATGTTAAAATCCCATCACACTTCACTTATCCTTAGGTGATTGCCAAAACAAGAACCCAATTTTCCGAAACGATTTTTGAAAATCAATCTTCTGTTTTTAAATGATTTGTTATAAGGTTTTGAACCCTTTGATTTTTCAGAATGATTTTGAAAATTTAATCATCCTCTTTTGAATGATTCTTTTGGCCTTGTGCCTTCCAAGTTTTCAAAATCTCGTCAAAGTTTTGGGTTCTAAATAGTGTGAACATGTGCAAACTGGTATACCCTGGGTTTTCTGTCTAAGGCTAGAGTGTTCGTACAAATCCACATAATCGGACCAGTCACTCTTCCCTGGGAACTCTTAGGGTGAGTGTTCACTTATAGGCGAGCATGTCTTCGCGATACATTATTTTTGACCCATTTACTTTGATTAGTCACTGTGTGTCGTTTGTTTGCTTTTTGGTAACAAACAAATGACCACCATCTTTGCTTTTATCGATTTTTGTTTCATCTCATTCTTTTCATCTAATCATCTCACTCATTTTCCTTCATGTTTCCTCTTTTAGAATGCCTCCTCGACGCGAAAATCCGCTATCTAATGCTGAAATGGCAGATATCATGGCGCAGTATATGGCTGCTGTACTCCCAGACATTATTGCTCAAGTGAACCAAGCCAACAATAACCAGAATGCTCCATGCAATTTCAAGAGTTTCAATTCGGCTAAACCACTCAAGTTTAGTGGTTCTGAAGGAGCAACTAGGCTCCTACAGTGGTTCAAGAGCATTGAGAGTACGTTTCATCATGTTCAGTGTCCTGAAAATCGCAAAGTTGAGTTTGCTTCCAGTGTGTTTCAGAAGAGGGCTCTTACATGGTGGAACGGGGTTATGAGAGACTGTGGTGCTGAGGTTGCGTTAGCACAGACTTGGGCTGAGCTTAGGACTCTTATGATGCTGGAATTCTGTCCTCGTCATGAGTTAAGGGCTTTAGAAAGGGAGTTTGAAGATTTGAAGCAGGATAGTGGTGAGCATCGGGCTTACACTGATAGGTATGAAGAGTTAAGCTTACTTTGCCCTACAATGGTTACCCTACTCGAGAAGGCTATCGAGAGGTATATTGATGGCTTGCCTGACTCCGTGCAAGACATCGTCACTGGTAGTAACCCTACCACAGTTCGTTAGGCAATTGAGTTAGCTACGACATTGACAAAGTCGCAAGTCCGAAAGGGGAAGTTACACAGGAAGGGTGACAAGGGTAAGAAACAGATGTCTGACAAGGGTACGAGCAAGAAGGGTAAGAGCAAGAAGGGCAAGGATTCTGGTTCCTCGAAGGGGTCTAGGAAGCGTAAGGTTTCCCAGAATTTTGCTATCACTACCCAAGTTAACCAGGCAGCTCCCAATCAGCATTCAACCACCAGCTAAGAAACGGTATGAGGGGAATGCACCGTTGTGCAACAGATGCAATAGCCACCATCAACCGCAAGTTCCGTGCCATTTCTGTACCAACTGTGGAAAGTCAGGTAATCTTGCTGATGTTTGTCGTTTTGCTCAGAATCAAGCTGCACGTAACCCAGCTCAACAGCAAGCACAAGCTGCACGACCTCACTTTCCCCCTGGTTTATGCTACAATTGTGGAGACCTGACACATTATCGAAACCAGTGTCCAAGGCTGGTCAACAAAAATCAGAATTAGGTTTAGGCTCGAGGTCGAGTCTTCAACATGAATGCTAATGAGGCACGAGCAGATAACGAGGTGGTGAACGGTACGTTCTTTGTTAACAATCAGTCTGCTTCTGTACTTTTTGATTCTGGTGCCGATAAGAGTTTTGTGTTGTCTTTTGAGCCATTGCTTCGCATGTCTAGAACCAAACTAGGTAAGCCTTTGACAGTAGAAGTTGCTAGCGGTGAGCCCATTATTCTTGATTCTGTTCTTCGTAACTGCCAGTTGAACCTTAACAACCATCTTTTTCCTATCGACCTCACACCGATGCAACTCGGAAGCTTCGACATTATAGTAGGTATGGATTGGTTAGCCAAGCATCAAGCAGAGGTAGTTTGTTTTGTGAAGATTGTTCCTGTTCCACTCTCGACAGGTGAGATCCTACAGGTTCGTGGTGAGAAACCTGCTAGTAGTCTCAAGCTCATGTCTTGTACACAGGCTCGGAAGTATCTGCGAAAGAACTATGTGGCCTTCTTGGCACACGTTGTAGTAGATAAAGCAAAGGTAAGGCGATTGAAGATATCCCTGTTGTTCGGTATTATCCAGAAATGTTTCCTGAAGAGTTACCTGGTTTACCCCCAGCACGGCAAGTCGAGTTCCGTATTGATCTTGTACCTGGTGCAAATCCTATTGCCAGGTCTCCATATCGTCTTGCACCGTCGGAGACGCAAGAGTTATCTAAGCAGCTTCAGGAGCTTTCTGACAAAGGTTTTATCCGTCCTAGCTTTTCACCTTAGGGTGCTCCCGTTCTTTTTGTCAAAAAGAAAGATGGATCTTTCAGAATGTGCATCGATTACCGTGAGCTTAATAAGCTTACCATCAAGAATCGATATCCCCTACCTCGCATTGATGATCACTTTGATCAGTTACAGTGTGCTACTTGTTTTTCGAAGATTGATCTACGTTCTAGGTATCATCAACTTCGTGTGCATGAAGAAGATATTCCCAAGTCAGCTTTCTGCACTCGTTATGGGCATTATGAGTTCACAGTTATGCCATTCGGTTTGACTAATGCTCCTGCTGTTTTCATGGACTTGATGAATAGGGTCTGCAAGCCTTATTTAGATAAGTTCATCATCGTTTTCATTGATGACATTTTGATATATTCTAAGATGCAAGTTGATCGTGAACAACATCTTCGTCTTACTCTGGAGCTCCTAAAGAAAGAGCAACTTTTCGTCAAATTCACCAAGTGCGAATTTTGGCTTAAGGAAGTTCAATTTTTGGGACACATCGTCAACAAACAAGGTATTCATGTAGATCCCTCCAAGATCAGTGCGATTAAGGATTGGGATACGCCTACTACTCCTACAGAAGTTCGTTCTTTTCTTGGTCTCGCGGGTTATTACCGCCGCTTCATCCAAAACTTCTCAAAGATTGCAGTTCCCTTAACTGCTCTAACTCAGAAGAACAAACCCTTTGAATGGGGATCTAATCAAGAAGAAGCGTTTCAGACCTTGAAATAGAAGCTTTGTGATACGCCTATTCTATCTTTTCCTGAGGGTAATGATGATTTTGTCGTGTACTGTGATGCATCAAACTTGGGTCTTGGCTGTGTTCTTATGCAAAGGAACAAAGTCATAGCATATGCATCGAGGCAGTTAAAGGTACACGAGAAGAACTACACCACTCATGATCTTGAGTTAGGTGCAGTTGTGTTCGCTCTCAAGATCTAGAGACACTATTTGTATGGTACAAAATGTGTGGTTTTCACTGACCACAAGAGTCTTCAGCATATCTTCAATCAGAAAGAACTCAACATGAGGCAACGACGTTGGGTTGAACTTCTAAACGACTATGATTGCAAAATTCGCTACCATCCTGGTAAGGCGAATGTCGTGGCTGACGCTTTAAGTCGTAAAGAACGTGTCAAGCTTCATTGTGTTCATGTTCAATCTGATATTCAAGCTCGATCTGACATCCAAATCCGCATTTCTCAGGCCCAACATACTTGTGTTTCACAAGGTTTGATGGGTAAGGAATTACCCTATCACATTAAGCCTGATCTTGAACTGAAGGACAATGGATCATATTATTTCATAGACCGTTTGTGGGTCCCAAGTCAAGAAAATCTTCGCAGTTTGCTTATGGATGAAGCTCATAAGTCTCGTTATTCTATTCATCCTGGTGCAGACAAAATGTATAACGATCTTCGTACTCAGTATTGGTGGCCTGGTATGAAGAAAGACATTGCTTTATACGTATCAAAATGCCTTATTTGTATTAAGGTTAAGACTGAACATCAACATCCTTCTGGTTTATTGGAACAACCAGAGATTCCAGTTTGGAAATGGGAAAACATTGCTATGGATCTTGTTACCAAACTTCGGCGCACTAAGAGAGGTCACGATGCCATCTGGGTAGTTGTTGACCGTCTTACAAAGTCAGCGCATTTCTTGCCAATCCATGAGGATTTATCTGCCGACAAGCTTGCTAAAATTTATGTGGATGAAATTGTATCTAGACATGGTGTTCCTTTGAAGATTATTTCTGACAGAGATGCTCGATTCTTATCTCGTTTTTGGAGAACCATGCAATCTGCTATAGGGACCCAACTTAATTTGAGCACAGCTTATCATCCGCAATCAGATGGCCAAACTGAAAGAACAATCCAGACTTTGGAGGATATGCTTAGAGCTTGTGTGATCAATTTTGGTGGTAGTTGGGATTCATATCTTCCATTAATCGAATTCTCCTACAACAACAGTTATCACTCCAGCATCAACATGGCTCCTTTCGAGTCTCTCTATGGTCGAAAATGTCGTTCACCGGTCTGCTGGAATGAGATCGGTGAGGCTCAGCTTACTGGACCTGACCTCATTTTAGAAACAACAGATAAGGTTAAAAAAGTTCGTGATAACCTTCAGATAGCTCGAAGCCGTCAAAAGAGTTACACGGACCGACGATGCAAGCCCTTGGAATTTCAAGTCGGTGATCGCGTATTACTTAAGGTCTCACCTTGGAAAGGTGTGATCAGATTTGGAAAGACAGGAAAACTTGTACCTAGATATGTTAGGCCATTCATGATCGTCGAAAGAATCGGTAAGGTAGCCTACAGACTTGAGTTACCTCTTGAACTTGGAAATGTTCATCCAACTTTTCACGTGTCCAATCACAAAAAGTGTTTAGCTGATGAGAACCTCCACATACCACTTGATGAGATTCGTGTTGATAACACGATGCACTTTGTTGTGAAACCTGTGGAAATTATGGACCGTGAAGTCAAGTGGCTCAAACGCAAGCGCATTCCGTTGGTCAAAGTTCGCTGGGAATCTAAACGTGGACCAGAGTTTACCTGGGAACGTGAAGATCAAATGAAGGCGAAATATCCACATCTTTTCTCACGAGTTTCCTCTAAACAAATTTCAGGATGAAATTTCCACAAGTAGGGGAGACTGTGACATCTCTGATTTGTAATCATTGTAAACAGTTTAGTTATCAATAAAACAATTTTATTTGATCCCAATGTTTGTTTGTTTATGTTTGACATTTTGCATGTTTTGGTTTTTGTTCAATTTCAAACTCTATATCGCTTTCTGGAGAGTTATACGCAAACCGATGCATAAACATAATCAGCTTAATGCGACAAACACTCCAGAACATCAATATATGCTTAACATACCTTAAATAACCTTTACATAACTTAGAAATAAGTTTTGAAGGCTTTGGTATGGCAAAATCAAGTTTATTCGCTTACATGGACTAAATTCAACAAACTGCAAAAGTATGCTGATTCGTACTGTAACGGACAATCCGGAACATGACCATAAGTTAAGCATACCCTAAATATCCTTTACATAGCTTAGAAATAGGCTTTGTGTCACACCCCTTTCTTAGGCAGAAGCACGAAGTGTGATCATGAATGGTTCTCATTGCATACGAAAGGAAAATATACTACATGCTCGTAAAAACAACTTCAAATGCCAAACATTACATAACTAAAATCATGGTTTAAGTGTTTACATCACGAGACAGCATAAGACATTGTCTGAAAAGTTTACAACATTATTCAAAGATAAACATAAACGACATCCAGAGCAAGAGTATGACCGCGCGCACATCCACTTTAGTTACCTGAAATACATGTGAGTTTTGGAAAAACGTCAACATAATGTTGGTGTGAATTCATGCAGTTCTTGTATTGAACATTTGTATACTTTGTATGAAAAACATGGTATGTATCTTGTATAAATCAAGTATTTCTGTATGTATCTAGGTTGTTAATGGGTTGCAAGGCCATTAACACGTGACACGACATAGGAAGCATCCAAACCATAGGCATTTTTCTAGTTGTCGATTCACGACTGAGACACAAAAGCACTACTCGGTACTAGTTTTCACCAAGAGTGTGGCTGCCCGAAAACCCATTAGATCTAACCTTTTGTTCTGCGGTCTTAGTATGTACACGATTAATGGTGCTTATGGTACCCTATTCGTGACACGATTTCTCGTATCATTCCTTAAAACGCATTATACTTGGTACTAGTTATCACCAAGAGTGCTTCTTGTTTTTGTATCTATCATACCATTTGTAAACATTGTAACATTGGTAACATGTATTTCACCCCCGAAGTTATAAAACTGAAGACAGTTAAAAGAAAAGGGGGGAGCATGAACTCACAACTTTGCATTCCTTGCGCCGTAAACTTCACCGGTTTTTGCTTATCTAGCTTCGTGACCTAAACGTGTTTTATTAACGTTAGTCACTAGACTTGTATCGCACAAGTACAAGTCACCATCTTTTATGTATTTTTTCTTGTGTTAAAAATAATTTATATTTTTAACTATGTGTCTTACTTATATTATTTTCTCAAAAATAAATATAAGTATCTTGTATTTTTCACCCGAATTATGTATTTTGTCCAAAATTTCATTTAATGTTCGTAACTTGTCCAAGTTATTTATTCTATCAAGTAATATATTTTCATAAATATATTTTCTTGTATTTGTTTAAACATGTTGTATGTGTATTTTCGTATTTTTACTTCTTAGGAGTTTTTAGTGTATTTTCAAGTCCTAATACACTGTCACATGTAATACATACTACATACACTTAGCACAAAATTTGGTGATCGATATATATATATATATTTTTCTCAAAAATATACATGCTTAATATCAATTTTAAATCTTGAAGAAATCTTCATTTCTTAACACAAAAATTAGGGAAACCTTGGTAAATATTTTTAGATACATTTTTAGGGAATAAGTTTCTCAAAAACTTATATTTT
>JARYGA010022732.1:0-29068 GCA_030545235.1 Helianthus tuberosus | reverse complement strand
ATAGTAGACATGTATCGCTTAATATAATCCAGTTTATTAGAAAACATGTTATATAACATCTATGTGCACTAATGAAAGTAAAATTGACTCACGGTGTCACACCCCAACTAATGGCAGAAACATTGAGGCGGGATGAACGAGATTAATCAAAAACAACATAATACTAAATTTGCGACAGTAAATTAAATTTTAAATTTCATTTTATCAAATTCAAACATTACATTGTTTCAAATGAAAATACAATGAATTTCCATTTACAAGACTAAAACGTAAGAATGCATATAAGTTTGGTGCGTTTCTAAATACACCCTATGTAGATTTCTTGCATCATCAAATATTTCCTTCAACATGTATAAAATATCCGTCAACACAAATTATGTTGGTGAGCATACTAGTTTGTCTACATAGCTTAATTATGAATAAAGTCTCAAATCCACATGTTAATTGTACACTAAGTCATATACTAGCATGCAATGACTAAAAATCAAGCCAAAGTGTCCTTGTGACACCTCGGAAAATTTCGACAAATAAAATGGCAACATGTGTGCGTTACTCTCAAATAATCCCGGTAAGTTGGACGAGAGGGACCATTTCGTACAAAATGTGGAAGATGGATAGTGGAAGGATCAAATGTGAATAAATGCCAAAATAATGGCTTCTGAAGGTCCCTTACGGATCACAATCTATGCCTTACGGTCCGTAAGGTTGTTTTAAAACCTGTGGGCGCCAAAGGTCCCATACGGACCGTAAAGGGCGCCAAAGGTCCCATACGGATCACAATCTATGCCTTACGGTCAGTAAAGGGTGTCGCAGGCAGATTGTTGTACTGGAAGCTGCAGCCTGCTACTCCTGCCACTCTTCTCGCAAATGTGCCACATTGAACCACCTGCTAGGACAATCCTAAGCATCTCAAAGCTCCAGCGACATGTGGCATCATCTTGTGAGTCTTGGTCAAGTATAAATATCCCCGTATTTCAATCATTCAAGACTTGCACCTTCACAAAATTCTTTCACACATCTCTTGGATAGCTTCTGATCTATAGAGACTACCCTCCTGGAGTTATAACACTCCCTTGAACACTTGTAAGTGTTCTAACCCAGTCTTGTTTCATTCCTAGGCTAGTTATTAGCCGAAGGTCAAGCAAATTGACTTTTGCTTTGACTTTCGATTATGATCATTTTGGTCAAACCAAAATTCGTATCGAACATGGCTACGTGATCGTAATAATGAAGGTATTATTCTCCTATGAGGGCACCTATCGAAGATCACATTAAGTCGGTGAAATGACGGGTCAAAGTTTTATGAAATAAAAGTCAAAACACAGATTTTCGTAAATTACGTTAAATGAACTTCTAAGTATTGAAACTTTAATTTTTGATATTATAACAGTTTATATAACATATTAGGACATGTTAAATCATGGCCAACTCGTCATTTTCCTGCTTAGATCTCGGTTCGCAACCGGAAGTCAAACAATTTGACTTCTGCTTTGACTTTCGATTTTGACCCGTTTATGATAGTTTAGATACTGATTAAGGGTTGTAATATGATCATATTATTGTAGGGAATATCCTCTAAGGGTTATACCTTCTGATCATATCATATGTCGGGTTATATGCAAAGTCTTTATAATATGCTTAAAAATTAAAATGCCCTTATGGCGCAAATAATGCTTTTAAAATGTAATGAACTTATAATCTGAGTTTGAAACTGATGTGGTAACACAATAAAATATATCTTGGCATGTTGGACATATCATAAACCCATTCGACCACCCGGTGCCGCACATGCGCGTACGGTTGACTTATATAGCATAATATATATAAGTTAGCCGAATCGGGTCAAAACCTTTCTAAATCAGTTCTAATCAGAATGTATGGTTGTTTGACCCATAGTATATGAGTCCTCGTACTTGAAAGGGTATAAACCACATTTTGTGCAGTCTCTGCTTAATCTAGTGAACCGTACGCATTTATTATAGTTAACCTATCAAAGTCAAATGACTTACATAAGACTCGTTAATGTTCTAACGGCTCATAGTTCCGTTCATTCCAAACTAGGAGCCTCCATTAAATTGTGCCTGTGTTTAAGTTATTTTGATCACGGTTGTGCTTAAGCCTCTTTGATTTGTAAAGATAAGCGCAGGTAAATACTCTTAGCCTATTTTCCCTATACGGGCTTGGGATACGACACTAGCCGCTTGGTCGGGTATTAAATCAATGAAGAATGATGTTCAAAATTTAAATAACCCTTTTTAATCTGTCTTGCTTGATAACTTAAAAATTGGGGGTTAATACGATCGTGTCCTGGATATCTATGGCTCACTTAATTGCAAGTTGTCACGACTTAAGGGTGGGGTGTAGGCATACACCTGACAAACGCTAATTCCATTATATATATTTTTATTGAAAATGTGGCGTGCCGGATAATCATGTATCGATTTTCATCTTCGGTCCACATATGTATGAACAAGCATTTAATACTGGTAACAAGAAACATTATCTTGTCCCAAGTTATTTATAAAATGATATACCAAATGGTATAAAATGATTTTGAACTTTTTTTTCAAAATGTATCGGTTAATTGTATTTACCAGTGAAAACTTACGTATTTTCAAAAGACTAAGCGTATGTTAAATAGAAAATACAGAATAGGCTGAAACCGTTCGGTCCAGGCGTTAGGAATTTGCAACTCCACGAAAGACCTATTAGTCTTAAGTCTCATTTTGTTGCATTTGGTCCGCCCGTGACAGTCCTCTAGCGTAATCTTAGCACCAAAGTGAATAAGATTGTATGCGTAATCTTGTCTCCGAAGTAAATAAGACCGTAACGATTGAATAACTTAACAATGACCCAACAAACGGGGCAGTGTGTTAAATTAATGATACATAGCATGCATAAGATTTTTCCTAGTATGTATAAACAAGTAGCATAACAAGTAAGCATGTTTAAGAATTGAGTGTTTGCATAAGATTGATTGTAGGTGTGATTGTGATTTTAAGAAGGATACATGTTGCAACCCAAATAGTGTTTAAAGCGTAAAATGGGTCAAGTATGAACTCACGATTTGTGAAGCTAAGTTCCAAAAATGTGAGTGAGCTGTTTTAAGGAGATGGAAACACCAAGTCACCCTAAAAAGGATAAACAAAGGTGTATGAGTTTGATGATTTGGAGATTGGAAAGTAAATGGGACTTTTGAAATTACATAAAACATATCTTGCTTGGACACTTACTTAGACACTATTTTTAGTTGTGTTTTTTATGGGCACGAAGTCACCCATTAAAAGTCTAAAATAAGGAATCTAAAACTAAGATATTTTCCAACTTGTCACATGATATTCAACCATGAGTTTGGTTGATATCATGGTTTGGTTTTGGTGGTATGTATTATATATATAGTGGAGGGTTCAAATGAGAAGAAATTTTTTGTAAGAATAAAAAGAATAAGTTTTAAACCAATAGAAATGCTCAATTTTACTTCATTTAATATGTATATTTAATGTTATTAATAAGGGCATATAGGTAAATTTCTAATTGTAATTAATTAATTCATTTAATATGTATATTTAATGTTAAGAGATCTTAGTTAGGGTTCGACGAGCCGGTTCCAACGTCGCTGGATTGAGTCCAATCGGGGTTCGTTTGAGTCGGTTCCCCGTTGTTCCCCACTTTTTTAGTGTTCCCCAATGAACCTTCCCCTATATATATATATATAGGTAGAGGATCCTGTACAAAGTGGAACTTTTGTGAGAAGTGTGAGAAATAATTTGGGAATGACAAGTCTCCTTTATCCTAATTTATTCAAAAGGGTATATTAGTAATTTGACATTCTTATCATTTAATTGATTTCCAAGATAACTGCCAAAAAAAAAAAAAAAAACTGGCGATGAGTTTTTATAGGGATTGAATCGAATTTTGAATTAGGAGAAATTTTAGGAAACATATTTGTTTTTACGATTTTATACATCTGATTGTTTTATCTTCTTCATCATCTTTTAATCGCAACATCTTTTAATCATACATTGTTCATGGCGTGGTGTTTTAAACATCTGGAGACATTGACTATGATTCAAGTCATGGTGTTTTATCTGGAGACATTGTTCATGGCTTGGTGTTTTAAACATCTGGAGACATTGACTATGATTCAAGTCATGGTGTTTTATCTGACTTGAATTCCAGATAAAACACCATGACTTGAATCATAGTCAATGTTTCCAGATGTTTTAAAACACCACGCCATGAACAATGTCTCCAGATGTTTAAAACACCACGCCATGAACAATGTCTCCAGATAAAACACCATGACTTGAATCATAGTCATGGTGTTTTAAAATCTGGAATGTTTTGTGTTGATTGACCAGATAAAACACCATGACTTGAATCATAGTCATGGTGTTTTAAAATCTGGGAATGTTTTGTATTGAATCATAGTCATGTTTTGTATTGAACAATGTCTCCAGATTAAAACACTATGATTCAAGTCATGGTGTTTTCTGGATTCCAGATAAAACACCATGACTTGAATCATAGTCAATTTATCCAGATGTTTTAAAACACCACGCCATGAATCTGATTACAGTTCTTCTAAACGTAAAACACCACGCCTTGAATCTTATATAAAACAAAGAGGCTTCCGATTTAGATCTTGGTTATTAATTCCGATTTTTAAGGAAAAAGGAGTGAATGTAGGTGTTTTTGGTTGTGTAGGATACGGTTACCATATTTGAAACATTGAAAAAGACACTATTGCCCTTCAATTTTACATAAGGTCCCTCTAATTAAAACACAATTTACATTTTTATACCCTATTGATCTCAACCATTAGATCAAATATCCAATGGTTTAAAACACTTCTTACCCTTCTCACATTTTAAACACTTTTTACCATATCCCTACCCTATATATATATATATATAGGGGAAGGTTCATTTGAGAAGAAAATTAATGTGAGAAGAAAAAGAAGAAAGTGCATATTAGTAAAATGTTATTTCATTTATAACTCATATCATTAATTTTTCTCCCTCTAATTAATTAGTCAACTATTCATTAATTATCCTACATATAATCTACAAAACCTACACATATCAAAATTTTCCTACATATAACCTACACATTATAGAATTTTATCCTACACAGTCGAAATTTATCCTACACACATCGAAATGTATCCTACACAACTCGAAAATTATCCTACACAACTAGTAATTTATTCTACACTTTAAATTAAGTTGTTTTTTTAATTTGAAAAAAGTATATATTTTGAAAAGGAGTTACAAATTTAATTTAGTTAGTTATTAAAGGGGAAGAATACAAATTAATGATTTATGTAAGTTTACCAATATACCATTATATTAAAATTATATACAAATATTAAATGAAGTAAAATGAATCATTTTTATTGGTTGAAACTTCTTCTTTTTTCTTCTTACAAAAAATTCTTCTCATTTGAACCCTCCACTATATATATATAATGTAAGTATCTATGAAAAACCCATTTAATCTAGAAAACTTGGGAAACCTGAATTGTGTGGACAAGATTGATCCACATCATATCTTTAAAACACATGTTAAAAGGCCAAATTGGTCATTTGTTCAAGCCATCACTTCACCCTCTTCCCCATCCCATTAAGTCACATTTATTACTCATCAACTCATCACCTTTTTAAACCAAAAAATATATACAAAACTTCCATATATTTCTTCCTTCTTCATCTTCCCTTCATTTCTTCTTCAAAAACCCTAACTCCATTGCTTTCTTCCATCTTTCATGGCCGATTTTCAGGCTTATTCTCCTAGCCGTGTATTCCGGAACAACTTCATTGGCGATGAATCACCGACGGTTTACTTCCAGCAGGCATCAGGTTCTTCAGGTATGTGAATGAATCAAAAATTTGTTCTCTTTTTTTTTTTGGAAGACAATCATGCTTTTTTTTCCTGTTCTTTTTTTTAGGAGTCAATCATCTTCTTTTCTGGGTAATCATATTCTTTTGGTTCCTGTTCTATATTTTTTATGAGTCAATCATGAACACCCTGCCATTTACATGTTTGTTGGTGTTGCGGATTAGATGATTTGTTTTAGATCCTTTTGTTTAACTTATTTGAAAGTTTTTCACATTTTTTAATATCTTGCACAACCAAGCAACCAATTTGTATTTTATTTTTGTTTTGTTGGTGTTTGAAACCCATTACTATACAAGTTTATGATTTATGGTATAATCAGGTGTTGGACATATTAGAGATGAGAACATGCAGCCAGAGGTAGAACTTCAACAGTCTCACTTGCAGATGTTTTCACCAAATGAAGAAGGTTTTAACATTTAGATTTAAAAGATTTTTTTTTTTCTAAAAAAATACCTTATTCTTGTTTTTCTAATTACCGCTGAAAACTCGATTTTCAGATATGCGGAGTGATGAGTATGACAAGGAATCACCGCTACGCGCACGAGCTAACGACAGAGGGAAATTCCCGCTAAACGGACCTGATGATCATGAAGGTTATCTTTAACCTTTTTGGCAGCATGAAACCATAAATATTTTTGAAAAATATTCATTCGTAACATTGTAAAATTTGTTAGCACTGCAATAAAAATAACTTTTACATTTGCATTTTAAAAAAAAGATATGCATTGTTTAAAAGTCCCATATGCATTGATCAACGTAACACATACATATTACACATGTAACATGTGTTACAACCTTACAGAAAATTAAAAAAATCCATGATGGTGTTACAAAATGTAGCCCTTATGACAAGGTTTTCCAAAAAAATATACATTTTATGTTATTTTTCAAAATTACTCAGTTGTAACATGTGTTAAATATGTAGCCGTTATGTTTTTTTTGGGAAAAAGATTCAGTTTTTGTTTAATTTACACATTTTATACACAGATGAACAAGGAACTCCCCGCTACTTTGTAACTCAGACCCCACAAGGAACCAAATATTGGACTCCTATTGTTGACAAGGAGTTCCATCCCGTTCTTGGAAAATCATACGACACATTTGAGGAGCTTATTGCAATGTATAAGGCATACGGATATCAAGCTGGCTTCAATGTAAAAAAGGCGCAAACGAAGGTTTGGAATGGGTATGCGACGCACAAATACCTGAGGTGCTCGAAAGCTGCTAAACCGCAACAGAAAAGGACGTTCGACACTCTCTGTGAGTCTTCGGTGATGACCAACATGAAAAGTACATTCAGACACACTGATTGCAAGGCACAGATTCTTGTACTCATCACGCAAAACCCTACTCGTTTTGTTGTACACAACTGGATTGATGTGCATAATCACCCCCTTATTGACCCATTCAACCACGGCCTTTCAAAAATATCAAGAAAACTCCCATTTGCAACGCAACAATTTATTCACGGAATGAGCATTAATCGTATTGGTCCGGTCAAGGCCCACAGGTGCCTTGTAAGTATTAAAGGTGGTCATCACAACGTGCATGGTACTCCCGACGACTTTAAAAACTTCAGCCAAAAATTGAGGATTTTTATAGGTAACCGAGATGCTCAACTTTTTCTAGATCACCTTCATGATCGAAGGGAAAGTCTTCCAAACTTCTACTATGACTTTGTTGTATCTAATGGGAAATTGTGTCACACCCTGGCTTTTGTGGAAGCGTGATTATGGTGTGACTTTCTTAATACCATAGCATTCAATCATAACAACAACTATATGTTTAAACCATAAGATGTTCATCCATAAAATTTAGTTTGAAAATACCAGAACATACTTGTCTGAAACGTAGACTCCAAATTTAAGTTACAACCACAAAATGTTTTAATGAGTTCACGAAGACTCGACAAAAGACCTTAAATAGAACCGAGTTTAGAACCATGTATCTCGTCCAGGAATAAGATACATCTCCTAAACCCTACGACTTCGGATGACATATTTTATTCATGACGCAGCTTGAAACATGCAAACACCCGCCAGATCCACTTAATTCCCTGAAATACATGTAGTTTAAAAAACATCAACAACAGTTGAGCGAGTTCATGTGTTTGTGTATAAGTATGTATAAAACCCTTGTAAACAGTGTATGTATGTATGTTTGTAAATCTCGGTATGAAAGCAAACAAGGAAAAGATCACCAATGGTTTGCAAGGCCACTGATATGTGTGACGGCGTAGGAAGGCTCAAACCTAACAAATTTGTACCGGGCTTCCGGCTGTAAGACATAGTCACCCTATGGGCCACCCTGGTCCTCATAGGCGTGGGCTCGCTACACCCAAATATATCTATCACTCATGCCCCTCGGTCCTAACAAGAGGATTGATGGTCTTAAGTATGCGCCTACCCATTCACATGATCTATGGTACTTTCCTAGGCTAACCATACCAATTGTATTTGTCTGTAAGCAGTTTGTATTCATTTGAAACATGTACTTCACCCCCGAAGCTAATAAACAAAACAGTTTAAAGAAAAGGGGGACATGAACTCACTGTCTTGCGTCTTCAGTACTCGTAACTCAAATCCCTTCAGCAAACACGGCTACCTACAATGTACTAACGTCTATTAGACGAACGGGTCGTGCCATGTCTTAGTATTAATGTTTTTGAGTTACGTTTCTGATATCATTCCAATATAATTATTGTCAAAATAATTAATATTTCAACTTAAATTATATTTATAAATTTTTGGAATAATTGTTAAATAATATTTTTGTAATAATACTTCTCAAGTATTTATACTTATATTTCCTTCCCAAGGATGGGGTATCTCATACACGTATATTCATATTCTTGTATTTGTTAAGTATTCTTATACTTAATTTTTAATTAATTATTCCGGAATAAATATTCAATATATATTTCCAAAATATATGTTTTAAGAAATATTACTTAGAAAAATTATTCATAATTTTTCTTTTGACAAAACTATTTGTAATTCCAAATTAATGTATTTTCAAGTCTAAATTTAGAAAATACATGTAAACTTATTTTTATCCCAAAAATAATGTATTCCAAGAAAAAATATATTTTTCCCAAAAAATCATATATCTTCTACTTGTCGAAAAATATGATATAACTTGGTAATATTTGGAAAAATCTTATTTTCCTTTTCTTGTGTCCAAAATATTATTTACCAAAAATATACTTATAAATGTATTTTCCGGAATATTTTATGAGCTACATTCTTACGTTCGGTTCCCCAATATTTTGTGTGTAACTTATATATATATATATTTTTCCTTGAGATTTTTGGTAATATTTTTGGATTGTAATTTCTTGATATTTGTTAAGTTATATTATTTTATCCCCAAAATAATATAACTAATATACAAAGTATACAAATATTCACACAAGTGTCTTTAATATATATATATATATATTCTAAATATATATTTATTATTTTTATTTACAAAAACCAACCTCCAATATTTGTATTTTTGCAACAAAAGTTATGACAAAGTTTATATTGAAAACTCATGATTAAAATACACTTGTAAATATTTGTTTGAAAATATTTTTCTAAGTGTTTATATTTTTAAAAATTTTTGCCACAGTTTCCCCTAAAAATGGAGGTGTCCATGCTATCAAAGCATATCATTTTCTTTTTAAAATCATCACAATCAATCAACAATTCATTCAACACTTACCAAGTGCCAAAATCAAGTAATTTACCTAACAACATGAACTTGAACTTTCATAAAAACTTGTAGTAACTTGGTAGTGTGTTTAGTAGGTTTAGTTACCCTTTAAAATGTGTTTACTTCTTTAAAAGTTTCATTCTTGAAAGATTTAGGTGTTTACAACTTGTAAACATGTTTTACAAAAACATTTCTTTATGAAATCTTCTTGCTTCACAAGTGTTTCTACACTTGTTTTATCACCAAAAATAGTGTATGTTTAAGTAAGAACCAAGATCTACTAAAAATCATATTTTGAACTTGGTTCTTTTTGGAAAACCATTCATAAATCTTAGATCAATATGATTATTAACTCACTTTGATTATTATTTTTCAAGAAATCAAGTATTCTTTTCAAGTTCATGATTTAGGGGTGGATGATATTTCATCCTACAACTTCTTACATTTCTCATCTTGCTAAACTATGTTTCTAATCATGATTTGGCAAGATGCTATGATGATCAACATCATCTTTACAAACAAATCAATGATCAACAAGCATTCAAAACATAAACAACTTAGTTTCATCAAGATTACTTCATGTATCAAGCTTATGTTCATGTTTCTTGATTATGTTCTTTAGTGTTCTTCATGATTATCATCACATATCATCTTTTAACCAACTAAATGAGAAGCAAATTCAAGTGACAAGAAGCTTACTACTAGCACAAGGGCTAGGGATAAACTCTTGAAGATGAAGGTGACAAATGTGATGAATAATAGAAAATGGAAGAGGTCCTTCAATCTCCAAGACCACCAAGCTTTCTTGTATGGCTCCTTACACCTTGTGTACACCTTAGAATGGAGGGAAGTTGGATGAAGATGGTGGTGGTGTGGGTGCTTGGTTTTGGCCGAGAATTGGCAAGAGGGGAGGAGAAGAGTGGTGTGTTTTTGTGTGTGAAAGATAATGAGGTCTTGGTCTACTTATAACCATATTAAGGGTTTAACCATTGGATCATGTGTCATTAATAGTACATACAAGATCTCTTAACAAATCAATTAGGATCAAGGAAGATCAAGGTATGGGGCCACCTTGGTGACCGTCCACCATGGGGGGGGGGGGTATAGGGTTGGGTTGGGTTGTGATGGATAGTTGTGTTAACTAGTTAGATTACAAGTATAAGTTTAGGTGTTTTAGCTAATATGGTGTCATATAGTGTGTTAGGGTGTTCGGGGATCATAACTAGCTTAGAATTATTAAATCAATGCTTCTAGTGTAGTTTTGGTGTTTCGGGTAGTGTCCGGTTGTTTGGTTAGATATCGGTTCGTTAAACTATACCGTTTAGTGTTCTATATGTACCCATTTGTGACTCTTTTAATTCCCGGCACTTAGGAAAGCATTCAGGACCATTTAGTCATATTTTTGCATGAAACTAGCTTGTTAAAATGCTGATTTTTGTTGAATTATGCAGAATTCTGCACATTGGGTGAGTTTTAGGCACTTTCTGGCACTTAAACTATCACTTAGGAATGCAGTTTTGTGGTCCTTACTTCCCTACACACCATACTAGTGTAGTACTTAGTCTCTGGCTCACACTGTGTCTCAAAACAACATATGTCTATGTACTGAACCCCGTCAGCATTTTTCTGTTTTATTCGTTAACTGTGCTAACTGTGCTTTGTGCATCATGTATGTCAATATGGTTTGCATGTAATATTGATGTGACATTATGAAATATGTGATGCACATGTAAGTATGATGCAGTAATCAGAAAGCAGTTATCGGTAATTTAGCACAGTCATTAAGCACTAACCAAGATTAATTAATTGTACGGATACCTAGATTTTTTACGGTTGTCACATTCTCCCCCTGTTAAGAAAATTTCGTCCCGAAATTTTAAGTTCTGCTACTAGCTGCAGGGGTCTTGGGGAACAAATGCGGGTATTTTGCTTTCATGCGATCATCACGCTCCCAAGTGAACTCTGGGCCGTGACGCGCGTTCCATCAAACTTTGACGAGTTTGACACTACTCCTACGCGTCTTGTTAACCTTCCAATCAGTAACATCCACAGGTTCTTCGGCAAAGTGGAGCGTGTCGTCAATGTGAACTTCGTCGGCAGGAATGACAACTGTTTCTTGAGTTGGACTCTTTTTCAGATTAGATACATGAAATGTATCGTTGTTGGTGCATATGTCTGTCGACTTCGTCTTGTATCGAGTCTTGTATTTAGATTGGATAGAATAGAGCTCGGTAGGCTAGATAATAGGGTTTTAGAGATGTAGGACCAGTTCGCACGAAATGGAAAAGTCCAGTTCGTACGAAATGGACATTGTCCATTTCGCACGAAATGGATCTTGACCATTCCATGCGAAATGGCTCCACTATATATACCTGAGCATTCCAATCATTTGTAACGTTCTGATTTCGGTACCGAGGTGCTGCCGAAGTGTCTACTGCCTGTAAAACATTGTTATATCTATATACAAGACAATTAAAGTGATTCTGTGCGTAAATCAAGCAGATTCAAAGTCGATACGTTTGTTTCCGCCTCTCCTATTGATTAGAACTCTTCCGAACGTCTCGTTTTGGTCGTGCAAACGATCCTTTAATTGGTATCAGAGCTCAGGAGGAAGAGTTCTTACCGATTCAGCTTGATTTCATCAAAATTCTGACTTCTACACCTTCTTTTACAACATTTTTCAAAATTAAACAAGATTTTACGGTTAAAATGGATTGAATTTCTCATATAACGTGCGAAACAAATTTTTAAACAATCCTTGAAAGAATCAGACTTAAAATCGGCCTAAATCTTGATCAGTTTGTCAAAAATCCACTCGATTGTGTGACATCAGCAGCATTTCGTACGAAATAGCCTATTTCGTGTGAATCAGAACCTCATTTCCCATGAATTAAACCTTGTGAACCCCATTCCGCATGAATTGAACCTTGTGAATCTCATTCCGCACGAATTGAACCTTGTGACCTCCCATTTCGCACGAAATTGCATCTTGAGACCTTCATTTCGCACAGATTGGACCCATTCCGCTTGAAAGTTGCCATTTCGCTTGAATTGAACGTCCATTTCGCACTATTTGGACAAAATCATCACCAGTTCGTTTGAAAAGGGACATTTCGCATCAAAATCCATTTCGCACCAAAGTCATTTCGTATAAAAGTCCAATTCGCTTGAACATTGTGTTTTTGTGAACTTTCAACACCGAAACATGGAAGAAGAGTTTTACAACGCGTTTGTTACTACTCCAGCTGCTCCAATACAGTTACCGAAACTCTTGAAATTGAAAATGAAACGGGAACGTCTCAAAAGTCTCCAAAGCTTATGTACATCGAAGATTTTAAAGGATGGCAAAACCGTTTTGTAACTTGGGTGCAAGCTTATAAGTTTGATGCATGGGTTTCGTTTGACAAAGATTACGTTAAACCGACGGATGACCGTGGAAATGAAAAATCTTTAAGTGATTATTCAGCGGCTGAGAAGTTAAAATACACCAGTGAAAAAAATGATGATTAGCATTCTCCAACAAGCGGTAAAAGAATATATCTTTGTTTTGCTTCAACATGAGAACACTGCTAGATCAATTTGGTTGGCGTTGATTCAAAAGTTTAAGGGAAGTGCTGATATGATAAAAAATAAATGTGCATTACTAAAGAAATCTTTTGATATGTTTACAGCTTATAAAGGTGAAACGACTAAGAGGACTATCGATAGATATTGTCATCTTGTCCAGGAAATGAAAAGATTAGAGATCAAAAAGGAAGATGATGAATGGGTTGATAAGCTATCTGATGCGTTACCACAAGACAAATGGGGAACTTATCTGTTGATTTTAAAACATATGAGAAAATCTAAAAGCATGAATTTGTGTAAGTTCATACAGAAGATCGAAGAACATGAATTGGATGTTCAGAAAACAGCTATCATGAATAATCTAAATGCTCAACAAGATGATAGTTTATACTATAGAGGAAGCAGAGTTGAGACTACTCCTAGTCCGAAAATTCAGACTGCATTCAGTGCTGATGGTACTTCCGGAACAAATGTTAGCACTACAACTCAGAGTGGTGGATATTCGTCATCGTATTCAAGTTTTGATCCGAATTTCTCAACACCAAGTTCTCAACGATAGAGTTCAACAAATCTGCAATGCAATGTGACATTAAACATACAAAATGGTCAAAATCTCTCTCCAGAAATGGCTAAGCAACACATGGAATCACTTGTTACTATGTTAGAATCTTATGAAAGCTTAGTTTCTGGAAGAATTGGAAATCCAATGCTCACTAAAGAGGATTATGACCAGATTGATCCTGAGGAACTTGAGTTGTTGGACCTCAAGTGGTGTTTAGCAAGTGCTGTAAGAAGAGCAGAAAAATTCAAACAAATCACCGGTAGAGATGATCTTCGTGATGCTGCTACATCTCCGTTAGGGTTTGATAAATCAAAGGTTACTTGTTTTCATTGCAGAGAAAAGGGGCATTTTAAACGATAGTGTACAAACAAATAAGCAACAGGAAGACAAGATCCGTTTGGAAACAACGCTTATCATCGAAAAGCGATTTATCATCAGATTGCTCAACAATCGTCATCATCTCGTGCTATTGAAGATGGAAAGAAGAAAGCTTATCTAGTAAATCAAGATGATGAAAGATTGGCAGAGGGATTTAGCTGGGACAAATACGTTCCTGCTGATTCAGCATTTGTTGCTCGAATCTTGGAAGAAGAGTCAATCAAATCTAAGCCAAAAAGAGAGAAGATTTTCAGATCATCAGAAAGTGATGAAGATACTGATGATGAGGAAGAGTATATTAATACAGCTAGACAAAATTTGGACTCATTTAGTTTTAATTTGTTTTTTGCAGATAAGATCGAGATGTTGAATAAGAAAAAGGCTGCTAGACTGGAGAAAGAATTGGAAGCAAAAAGGATTGTTGAAGAACATATTCAAGTTCAGATGGAAGCTGAAAAGGCAAAAGTTGAAGAAAATTCAACAGAAAAAGCCGGAGTTGAAGAAAGTGAAGTAAAAATAGAATTTGATGAAGAACCGATGAGTGAAAAGGTGATTGAGAAAATAGTTGAGAAATTGTTGAAGTTGAAAAAATCGTCGAAGTTTAAAAAATAGTCGAAGTTGAAAAGATTATCGAAGTTGAAAAGATCGTTGAGATCACGAAACCTTGTTTGAAATGTTTGAAACCATGCAAAGATTGTGAGGAGAAAGACAAGAAGTATCGTGAACTAGAAGAGTTGAAAGAAAAATTGTTGTTTGATGTGAAGTATGTAAAAGAATCATATGATGTGCTGAACAGAACAGTTGATAGTTTGAACAAAACAAACCTAGAAATGGGAACTGCTGAAATGATGATGAGTTCAACATTAATGACTAAGCAGAAGGTCATCAATAAGTATATTGAAGATTGTGCAAAGCTGATACAGGAGTTGGAGACTGAAAGGATTGAGAATGAAAGAATCAGACGATTGCTGATGAGTTATACATCTTCTGATTATTTGATTGATAGAGTTTATCCTACTGTTGCAGGTCTTGAAGCTTTTGAGGAAGAAACAAAGTGTCAAGTATAACAAGTGTCCGCCTCCGATCTGGGAAAGTTATTCTCCCAGGAAGCCAAATGAGGAACAATTAAAAAAGGCAGTCAACATAAAGTTAAAGTCTGAAACCATTGATGTGTTACCAGACAACATTGACGTCACATTCACAGCATCTGACACTGATCATGAATCTGAGTTATTAAAGAAAGTGGTCGATCAGGTGTTGGATATGGATGAAGAGTCAAAGTCGGAGTCTAAATCTGAAAGTTCGAGTTCATCAAACAAGAGTCCGAGTTCACTGGTCAAACGGGTTTACAATAAAGAATTTCTGATGTCGAAAAATAATTTGAAGGACGAAACATTCAAAGTAGCATATACTTTGAATGATTCTGACAAATTATTTTCTGATGAAGAATTTCCAATAAGAGGTGTTAAAACTGAAATGATTAACAAGGTTTTCAAACTGACAGAAATTAATATTTCTGAAATAAAAGGTGTAAATCTTGCTAAAAAACCTAAACCTTACACCTCAAGAGTTCAACAAAGGTTAAACAAGAAAAAGGGTTACAGTTCTGGTTCGGGTTATCGAAAGAAACCAAACCATAACAGTAATTTCAAAAAGAAGGGATTAGGTTTTATTCCATCAGAAAATTATAAAAATCAAAAAACTTGTAAACCAAAAACTAAATTTGTTTCAGGAACAAGTTCAGATGAAGAAGAGAAGAAATCATTCTGGAAACAGACAAACAAAGAGTTTCTTGCTAAAAGAAAGAAGAATATGTTGAAAGAATCTGAGAAGAGAGTTGAACGAAGAACCTGTTTCAAATGTCAAGAAGTTGGACACATTGCTTGGAATTGTAGAAATTTCACCAACACAAAACAGGGAGTTTCTTCAAACTCAGAATTGAAAAAGAAATATGTTGATAAAACAGAACAATCAACTGAAAAATTCAAAGTGTTCAAAAATTCGACTTTCGAAGTTGGTGAAAGTTCGAAACGTTTTTACAAAAGAAGAGTCAATTTGAACAAACAAAAATGGGTTGTTAAATCTGAAACTAGTTCTGACAATGAATCTGACTCGTCAAAGTTAGAGGAGTCATTTGTTGTGAAAAGTAATGAGAATTCCGTTCCAGAAATGAACGATGAAAACTTTCCACCATTGTCAAAAGAAAACTTGAAGTTAAAAGTTGGAAAGATTGAGATCTCAGATCAATTCTTCCCTGGTAAAGAAGAATTTGATGCTGAAAAGGCTTTTAATGGAAAAGTGAAATATATTTTTGGAAAAATGGTTAACGGAAAGGTAAAAGGAGAAAAATAATTTTATGAATCAAAGAGATGGAGTTTCCCACCGAGTGAAAAGAACTCGGGAACACCCAAGACTGGTCAGGCTTGGGTGACAGCATTCTCTACTTAAAATCCTGACTTGCCGGAGCTTCCAAGTTGGTAATCGTGGAGCATGAATCGACATTTTTCTCAAAATTGAAAAATGCCATATTTCGATTTACAAGTGGTATTATGATAAGTACCTACAAGTGGTTAATCAAGGTCATTAAGTTGAACTTGATTTAACTTTCATACAAATGGTTGAGAAAACAAAGTGATGAAACCCCATAAACTAATTTTCCGGAGAAACCATTTGATTAAAACAAACTTAAGTGTTTTGAAATCATAATGGGAAAATAGTTTGTTGTCAGGGGGAGTTCTGATTGTTTACGCCAAGTGGATGGCAATTTGAAGCAATTCACATCGGTTTGTCAAATTTTCTTTAAATGGTTTTGAATTTTAGGGGGAGTAAGAAATTTCAGAAAATCCAAAAACATTAGAAAATTTGAAAATGTCAAAAACATGATAAAATTCAAAAATGATTTTTATTGTGAAATAGAGGAAATGATAGTACATCAGTTAGACTGTCACAGTACGCTAAAGAAATGGAAAGTTCAAATGTGATAAACGGTCTCACTAAAGATGTGACGATAGGCTCAGCTAGACTAGTAGATTTGCGATAACGATACAAACTTAAATGAAAAAGCCTAGTTCTAGTGGGAAACGTGGTTGAAAGCAAAATACTTAGTTTTATCCTTCGTGATTGTGTACCTACTCGGTAATCGCTGAATGCTAAAAGAGCATAAAAACCGGTCAGTTTGTGAACTTTCACAACTTGCTGGAAAAGTCACTGTAATTGTGCATTTCATTTTGCAAAGATTTAAACTTGTTTGATTTCTTTATTTTGTTTAAGCATTGGACATCCTCTGCGTATACGTAAGTATCGAACGGGATGTTAGTGCCTGAACATTCTGCTTTATTTTTCTTGGTGTTTCGTTTAAATCTTGGATCACCTCTGCGTATATGTGAATATCGAACTGGTGGTTAAGATCTAAACATATTCAACTTGTTTTTATTTCTTATTTTGTTTAAACATTGGACTTTCTCTGCGTATTGAAAGATCGACCTGATTGTTAATGTTTAAACATTCTGCGTTGTTTTCGCACAAATCACAGTTGACAAAAGTTTAAAAGCATTACTTGAGCCAGTGTATTGCATGATGAGGGGATATGCTGAGATCGTGGGGTCCATAAGAATTTAGTGCAAAATTAATATATCTTAGCGTATCGGTAAGCATTTCGAAAGCTTTTAGTTTGAGTTTAAGAGGACAACAATATCGTCAATCTATGTGAATCGTTTAGAACTTAATATGTTTTAAGCTTAACGGTGCTAGTGATTTGTCTCATAAACTGATATGATCCTCTTACACAAACTCACAAAAATATTGTCTGTAAATATTTCTTTACTGTTTTTCTTTAAACAAAATTCCAAAAAGATTTTAGTGTGTTTTAGCATAAAATTTTGAAAATTCAAAAAGATTTTATTTCATCTTATTTTCGAAAACTGATGTTGAAAAACTGATTTTCAAAATTCTGAGAGCTAAACATGATGAACAAAAGGTTTGGGAAAGTTTGTTTTGAAATGAGAATTGATTTTGAAAAAATAAAATGGTTTCAAATTTAATGAAATGTCAAATTTTGAATGGTATTCTTACAAGTGGTCTTGAGAGATTAAAAATGTAAAATCATGTTGAATAATATCTACAAGTGTTTTTCTAAATTCGTTAAATCATTGTGAAATTTATTATTGGGTAGAGATTTGTGCAGGTCCCCGAGCATAAAGCCTGTGCAGGTTAGCCAGGTTTTGATTTTTATAGCTAAGCAGAGTTTGAGCCAGATTCCAGATCCTATTGCTACAAAGAGCCAGGAGACGACCTGAACATGTGGAAATGCTATGACAGATTATGATCCCAGATCAACTTAAGGGGGAGTCTGCTAGCAAAGGGGAGTCTGAAGATAGAAGAGCCAGTTTCGAATCCTGCTGTCCGAGCCAGTTGCTGTTGTTGAAAAGTGAGAGAAAGAGAAGATTGAAGATTGAAAATATCAACTTTCAAGGGGGAGTTTGAATGGTAAAGAGCCAGGTTGAGATCCTGGAAAAGAGAGAGAGAAGAAGATAGAGTTTGATGGAAGCTTACTCTGTCAAACACTTTGGAAAGAGTGAGAAGACTGATGAAGACTGAAGACTGGTCATGTTGAACACTCGACACCAAACACTTCGTCAACATCCAAGGGGGGGTCTGTTGGTGCATATGTCTGTCGACTTCATCTTGTATCGAGTTTTGTATCTAGATTGGATAGAACGGAGCTCGGTAGGCTAGATAATAGGGTTTTAGAGATGTAGCTCCAGTTCGCATGAAATGGAAAAGTCCAGTTCATACGAAATGGATCTTGACCATTCCATGCGAAATGGCTCCACTATATATACCCGAGCTTTCCATTCATTTGTAACGTTCTGATTCCGGTACTGAGGTGCTGCCGAAGTGTCTACTGCCTGTAAAACGTTGTTATATCTATATACAAGACAATGAAAGTGATTTTGTCTGTAAATCAAGCTGATTCAAAGTCGATACGTTTGTTTCCGCCTCTCGTATTGATTAGAACTCTTCTGAACGACTCGTTTTGGTCGTGCAAACGATCCTTCAATCATGAACTCCATTCAGTTCTGCGGGTAGATCCAACTTGTAAGCTACAAGACCAATCCTCTCCAGGATTTTGAACGGTCCAATGTATCGTGGGTTTAACTTTCCACGCTTCCCAAAGCGTGCTACACCCTTCCGCCGTGAGACTTTTAGTAAAACCATATCTCCCACTTCAAAATCCAAAGGTTTCCTTCTTTGGTCCGCATAGCTCTTTTGTCGATCACGAACCGCCTTGATGCGCTCTCAGATCTGCATAATCTTGTCTGTCGTCTCTTGAACCAATTCGGGACCAACAAGCTGTGTATCACCCGCATCTGCCCAGCATAACGGTGATCGACACTTGAGTTCGTAAAGAGCTTCAAATGGTGTAGCTTGAATGCTTGCATGGTAACTGTTGTTATATGAGAATTCTACCAAAGGTAGGTGAGTGTCCCAACTGCCACCCAAGTCCATTACACAAGCTCGCAACATATCTTCTAGCGTTTGAATCGTTCGTTCGCTCTGGCCATCTGTCTATGGGTGAAAAGCAGTACTCAGATTCAACTGAGAACCAAAGGCTTCTTGGAAGGATTGCCAAATCCTTGACACAAATCCTCCGTCTCTATCAGAAATAATCAAGATAGGCACTCCATGTCGTGCAACTATCTCTCTGAGGTACAGCTCAGCAAGCTTACTAGTGTTATCCTTTTCCCTGATCGGTAAAAAGTGTGCAGATTTGGTCAGACGGTCTACGATTACCCAAATCGTATCATGACCTCTGGGTGTCTTTGGTAACTTCGTTATAAAATCCATTGAAATCTGCTCCCATTTCCACATGGGTATTTCAGGTTGTTGCAGAAGGCCTGAAGGCTTCTGATATTTGGCCTTTACCTTGGCACAAGACAAACATTTGCCAACATACGTTGCAACATCACCTTTCAATCTCGGCCACCAGTAGAAATCCTTCAAGTCCTGGTACATCTTATCTGCCCCGAGATGGATCGAGTACCTTGACATGTGAGCTTCATCAAAAATAACATCTCTAAGACCACCAAAGAGGGGAACCCAATTTCCTTTCATGAAGCACAATGTTCCTTCCTCATTGGGTACTAACTGTTTCTCCATCCCACGGAGATATTCGTTCACAAGATTCTCCTTTTTAAGAGCTTCTTTCTGTGCATCATGGATGTGCAACGAGAGGTCTGTCTGTATAATCATCTCCAAAGCCTTAACCCTATGGGCTTGATTCTTTCTTTCCGACTCAAAGCGTCTGCGACCACATTCGCCTTCCCTGGGTGATACTTGATTTCACAATCATAATCGTTTAACAACTCAACCCATCATCGCTGCCTCATGTTAAGCTCCTTCTGATTGAATATATGCTGTAGGCTCTTGTGATCAGTAAAGATCGTGCACCGGGTGCCATACAAATAATGTCGCCAGATCTTCAAAGCAAACACCATAGCGCCTAATTCCAAATCATGCGTAGTGTAGTTTTTCTCGTAAACCTTCAGCCGGCGTGAAGCATAAGCTATAACCTTATGTCGCTGCATCAGCACACAACCTAAACCTTGACGCGAGGCATCGCAATATACCACGAAGTCATCAGTGCCTTCGGGTAGGGATAAAATCGGTGCATCGCAAAGCTTGTTTTTTATCAACTGAAAAGCTTCCTCTTGTTTATCTCCCCATTCATACTTCTTATGCTTCTGAGTAAGGGAGGTCAAAGGTTGAGCGAATTTTGAAAAATCCTCTATGAATCTGTGATAATAACCAGCTAAGCCTAAGAACTGACGGATCTCAGTTGACGTCTTTGGAGTCTCCCAATTCTTGATCACCTCGATCTTTGTGGGATCCACATGAATTCCATCTCCGTTTACCACGTGACCAAGGAACTGAACCTCACGTAACCAGAACTCGCACTTCGAGAACTTCGCGTATAATTTATCTTCCTTAAGCAGCTCTAAGATAGCTCTTAGATGTTGCTCATGTTCTTCCTTCATCCTTGAATAAATCAAAATATCGTCGATAAACACAATCACAAATTTATCAAGATATGGCTTGTAGACTCTATTCATCAAATCCATAAACACTGATGGCACATTTGTCAAACCAAACGGCATAACCAGGAACTCGTAGTGTCCATATCTAGTCCTAAAGGCCGTCTTTGGAAAACTCTCCTCTTGAATTCTCAACTGGTGATACCCTGATCGAAGATTGATCTTGGAGTAGAAACTCGAACCTTGCAGTTGATCGAAAAGATCATCAATCCTCGGCAAAGGATACCGATTCTTGATGGTTAACTTGTTTAGCTCTCGGTAGTCGATGCACATGTAGAAACTACCGTCTTTCTTCTTAACGAACAAAACTGGAGATCCCCAAGGCGAGAAGCTTGGTCTAATAAATCCCTTGTCCAAAAGCTCCTGAAGTTGCGTTGACAGCTCTTGCATTTCTGAGGGTGCAAGTCGATAAGGTGCCTTAGCTACAGGCGCGGTGCCTGGAACTAAGTCAATGTGAAACTCGACTTGTCTTTATGGCGGTAATCCTGGCAAGTCTTCGGGAAAGACTACAGGATATTCGTTTACAACTGGGATATCTTCCAACTTCGGCTCAGCGGCTTCCTTGTCCACAACGTGTGCCAAGAAGGCAACACATCCTTTCTGCAAACATCTTCGAGCTTTCAAACAACTGATGAACCTTAGAGGCATATCGTGATTTTCTCCATGCACCATAATCGTCTCTCCATTCGCCATCAGAATGCGAATGATCTTCCCGTGACATACGATCTCCACTCGGTTACTTGATAACCAATCCATTCCAACTACTACGTCAAAGCTTCCCAACTCGACTGGAAGAAGATCAAGCGTAAACTCGTGCTCTCTCAGTTCTATCACGCAACCTCTAATGACTTCATTTGCTTCTACTAGCTTTCCATTTGCTAGTTCTATTGAATACGGAATACCTAGCTTACTAGCTACCAACCCAAGCATATTCTTAAATTCTAAGGATACAAAGCTATAATCGGCACCAATATCAAATAATATAGATGCAAAGCGTTGGTTTATAGGGAACGTACCCGTGACTACGTTCGGATCTTGGCGAGTTTCCCTCGCTCCAATGTTGAAAACCCTTCCCTGAGCTGGGTTGATTTTCGGGCATTCACGCTTGAAGTGCCCAACATCTCCACAGTTAACGCACCCTGGTCCCCGACCATTTCCATTTCCATTACCACCCTGGTTGTTGTTTGATCCACGGTTTCCACTACCAGCTTGATTCCCAAAATTACCACGATTACCATTACCGCCATTTCCTCCTTGATTGCGGTTTCCATACCCATTTCCACCACGGTTATTGTTTCCATTCCCGCTGCCATAACCTCTCTGACCACCATTACCACGTCCAGTACACGTCTCCTTCGAATGACCAACCTTTCCACAAGACTCACATTTTCCAGCTCGGCATCGTCCATTGTGATGCAACTGACACGCGCATTTGGGCAAGGTGCCCATATACCCTTTTCCTTTGTTTTCAACACCAGTTTTGACCTCAACTGGTGGGTTTGCTTTTTTCTTCTTGTTAACACTGCTGGTACCCTTCTTAAAATTTGAGAACTTCCTTTTGTTCTCACCTGATGACTCAACGTGAGTCTCCTTCTTCTTTTTGTCAGAAATCGAGAACTTGTTCAATCTGATAGCTTCTTCAGTTAGTGACACACTTAGATCGACAGCCTCAGTGATTGTTGCAGGCTTTGATGTTGTCACCATGCTCATGATTTGGGGTGCCAATCCCCAAATAAAACGCTCGATGCGCTTGAATTCCGGATCAACCATGTAAGGAACGACGCGAGATAAGTCGTGAAATCTTTGAACATATTCAGCAATCTTTAGACCATCCATCTTGAGGTTCCAGAATTCAGTTTCCAATTTCTGGATCTCGGCTCTTGAACAATATTTCTTGCGCACGAGTTCCTTCATCTCGTCCCATGTCATGGCATATGCAACCTCTTCTCCCAAGGTCTGAACTTGGAGATTCCACCATGATAGCGCTCCATCTAAGAACCCTCCAGAGATGTAGGTGACCTGGTGCTCCGGTGTCACGACCCCCGACCCACCCTGGACGGAATCGGGTGCCGCGAACAGTCCAGTGGTACCGGTGATTATTTTGAAAACGTTGCAGCGGAAATTTCATCAGAACCGTGAGTTAGGAAAAATATCAGAGTTTAGAAAACACCGGATTTTATTTAATAAATAAATGGGATAAACCCCTGTTTTATAATGGTAGCTTTAATAAAGATAAATTTTATTACATAAAACAATATTTCTTATTTTGATTTAATTAATAAATAAGCCACTTCTTGATGCCTTTCAATGCCGTATCCATCTCTTATTCCAATCTACTGTAATTACCTGAAAAGTGTTTTAAAAAGGTTTTGTCAGCGGGAAATACTGAGTGAATCATTCAGTTTTACTAAAACGACTCGTTTGTTATAATTCACAGTATTAAGAGAGATTACTATGTTTCTGATATCAAACCAACTACCCACAGTATTTGTCACTCGACTCTTTTCGGTGACTGTGGTCATATCACCATTGGCTGCCCCAATGAATGACGAATATCACTAATTTTAGGTTCGCCCACCTAAAGTGATAAAACTGCAATACTGTGCACAATACCCCACATACCGGCTGTAATTTGGTGATTACATAAACTTAATCAATGTAATTATAACCTTTGAAAATAAACATGATTTTGAAATCAAATTTGATAAAAAGAGAATGACTCACTTTATAAGCATGCAGTATTGATTTAACAAGCTTCTTGATTCTACTCCTTCTGATAATTAAGCGTATACTTTATTGTTCTGAATCTTCTGATGATTTAACAGCTTGTTTGATTGTATATTTGGGAGTATTCTGATAGTGAAACATATAATTTAACAGAATGGAATACGTATTTGTGTAAAACCCAAATCAAACCTTAACGGTAGTCACGAGATTCGAACCTTAACGAAATTCACAAAGTATAGTCTTGTTTAGACAGTATTTTGGCATCCGTTTAAGGAACTCACAAAATACAATACTTTGGCATCCGTTAGTTGGTTCATGAATCGATTGGACAGAACATCGCATCGGTGATTATTGGTTAGAACACCAACGTATAGAGAAAAGAATGGAAGAAATGAACAAAGGAAATGAATTCCTAAGCTTTCTATTTATAGGTAAGAAGTAGGAAATTTCTAGGAAGTTTCCTATAGCTTTTCTAGGAAGTTACCTATACATCTTCTAGGAAGCTTCCTACTTACATATATATCTTCTTACACCTTCCTAGCACCTTCCTTTGATATTATCTATCTTATATATATATATATATATATATTTTTTTTCATATATATTTATTTAGGTGATTAATAGATCGTACTTAGCTTAATTAATCTTGCTTAACTTAATTACTCTCGCTTAGCTTAATTAATCTAGCTTAACTTAATTAATCTTGCTTAGCTTAATTAATCGCACTTAGCTTAATTAATCTAGCTTAGCTTAATTAATCTTACTTAGCTGATTAATTAGCTTAATTGCTAAATATTCTATTTTAGGATCTCCTTGGTTACGTGTTCTAATTTCTAGATACAACGGAACTCGCATTAGTGTATTAACTCCATTCAACTTTAACGATGATCACGAGATAAACCCTCACGACGAATGACAAAGTGCAATACTTAAACATCCATCGAATTCACGACGAATGACAAAGTATAACCCGAGTTTGAGCAGCACTTAAACATCCATCGGATAGTTTCAATCGATCGGACATTGAATCGTAGCAGCGATTAGAGTTATTACCCTAATAACGGGCGGAGTCTCGGGATTGAAAAGGTATAATCCCAAGCTACTATTTACTATAATAAAAGCTAAAGGAAAGGAAAGAATTGTAGCAGTGATCGAGTTAATACCCTGGATTCGTAGCAGCGTCTCTCTACGTGAAAGTGTAATTTTGAACGAATTGGAGTATAACTCAGTGTAGGAAACGAATTTGAGTGTCGAACGAACGCCAGAAATCAAGTGCCAATGCCTTCTATTTATACAAGAATTTTGGTTAGCTTACGGACCGTAAGCTTAATAATGTTACGGTCCGTAAGGGACACCAAAGCGCTATAGGGTTGCCACGCGTGGGAGTAGGCCAACTGAGTCGACGAAATGATTAAATTCGATTTATATAATGAGTTATATGGATAATCGTTGAGTAGGAATACCCCCCCCTGAGTTTTAGGGGCCCTGATCCTGATTCTGATTGTTCTGAAAATTTTAGGGTTTGCGCAGAATCACTTGGGTGTCTCAATTAGGGTTTCCTATTGGATAAAATAATAAAATAAATAGAACTTTTAATGAGGGTTGTTACATTCTCCCAACCTTAATAAAAATCTCATCCTCGAGATTTACTGAATAAGTAGGAATATTTTTTTCTTCATCTCAGGTTCCAGCTTCCAAGTGTATTTGGGTTATGATATTTCTTTTAGACTTATGTCATCTTTTTAGTTAATAAAAATAATATTAGGGTAGATGACACAGAATTAAAATATAGAATTTTGTGAATACGAGTTGTACAATAAGTAGGATTCAATGGTTCAACTGAATTAGTTCAAGGAATTGATGACAACGAATAAGATGAAATGATAAAATTTTCAAGGTGACTAGGTTCAAGCCAAAAGATATATGATCAATAGATATTTAAAATGAACGTGAAGGACTTTTTAGAATAAATAAAAATTCTTTGTCAAAAGAAAGCTTACTTTGATTGGTAACTGATGAATACTTAGAATTGACAGGTTCCAAATGAAATAAAAGCATGAAAATAATTTATTAAATATTTATGATATGAGAAAATCAAAATGTTGAGAGGAGTGAATTGCAAAGATACCAAAAGACAATAGAGTTAGTGTATCATTGTTTAGAGTTCTAAATTGTTTTAATTGTGAAACAATGTGATAGTATACTATTAGTAACCATATTTTTCATACTATGTCCTAGAGATTGAAATATAATAAGAACAAGTTGTTGTGGCATGACCAACTTTTATATTATTTTTATAAAGTAATTGTAATATATATTATTTGTGTTCCTGTCTGAACCGTATTTTACATATCAAATATAAATACTATGTAATATATATTATTTGTTACATATTTTTATTATATGTAAATGGTCACCACTTTTAAATAATTGTTATTTTAGTAATTTACTATACTATGTACAATAACTTATTTTTACTATGTAATATATATTACAAAACACCGCAATGAAGTTATTATTTTATAAAAGAAATCACTATTATTTATAACATTAAATGAAAGTTAAAGGTGTAAAAATATTTATTGTACAAAAATATTTGTAAAATATTTTGTAAATATATATAACACTTAATGAGTCGATTCTATGTGATTACTTATTTTCATTTTGAAATCATATAACGTTGTGAATGTATTTACAAATGTTGTAAATAAGTGAAAACGGAGACTATTCTTATATATTACTATGTTTTCCTAATCCAATGTAGTTGATGACTACTATTTTATTTATATGATTATTTTTCTTGCCAAAGTGTTACGGTACATAGTTATCACAAAATATGTAATAGACAATTATTTATATAATTTTATTTGTACCTCTAATTCTTATATTGTTTTATGAAAATATGTCTTCTCCTTATAGTACAAAGTAAAATATAATTAAAATTTATTAAATAAGTATAATGACTTAATTTATATATTTTAACTAGTTATTATCATGGTTGGATATTGGTTAGTGCTGCCTTGTTTAAGCATAGGTGATCAGTCCATGCCTAACTAAGGCTAGGCTATTCAATACATTCCCTTAATAATAATCCTAGTATTTCTTAATATTATTATTAATAATAAAATTATCAATAATAAATAACTAAACAATAACTTTAAATAAGAGTATACCTCAAGTATAATTTCTTCACCGTAATGGTTTAAAATATAGTAATACTATATTTGTAAATTAGGTAATTCCGTATATAATCAATTAAATTTATATATACTGTTTTTCGATTAACGATGATAGAGCAATAAGTATTACAAAAGGCTCGATTGATATTATAATAACTATTAAGAGATATACCGAAATATGAATTTGGGTATCATTATCTGAGCACATGATTGTTTTAAGATTGCTTGTATAGAATAAATCAATAAAGTGAATTTAATACAAATAATTAAATAATTAAATCCGAGATTAGCGAAATCTTCAGATTTTGTGAAAATGTCACCACAAAGTGATTGTGATCAAAGAAATGATTTAGTTAAGTCGAGGATCACACAAGCATGTTATAGTTCAAGAGAATTGAAATGCTTGTTAGGATTATTCTGAATATGATGGTTTTAATTCATCATATGGAACCTTGAATTGAATATGTAATACGAGCAAGTTCAAACAATTGAACTCGGTTTAAACAAAACAAGTTTAAATAAGAAAGTTCGGACATTATCATAACAGAAACCATGTATGCCATAGAAAATTGAGTTTTTTCAAAAATTTATTGACTCAATATTAAGAGTCATCGTTTAGCAATAATGCAGTTTACCGTGCCAAAATCAAGTCTAACTAAAGGATATTCGAGTTTGGATAAAACGACAAATTAGAATGAAGCCCTCCAGTGGAATTCAGAATTTAAACGAACCACGTGTGCAATAAATAGTGTATGTGTAATGTGTGGATTTACCAAGAAATGAAATAGATCAATATTCGCTACTATGAAAGAGATTCTTATGGTATGATGACCATAAGGGGAAGTAGAAACACGAAAGTTAATTTATTATATGTAGAAGTCCGAGTTTCAACGAAAGAAATATAAGAACTTTTATCTGGAATTTCAAGTGATAACCGTTATTAAATGACATTACCAGGGAATGTCAAATAAAATGAAATAAGGAATTTGCAAAAGTATATGACTCCTTTTGCAGTGATAATATTTACTCCGATTAGACTGTGCACAGATGTTTGTGAAATTTTGTTACCACGTATCTCAACGAGATTCAGGTTGCTTGCGTGGTAAAATGCATCCTTTTAATTAGATGGAATTAGCATTGGGGTCATCGTGCCTAATTTATATTTTCCAAAGGTCTTCCCTCGAAAGTTGTGTATGATATATTTTAACTTCTGTGGACTTATAATTAAATTTTCATGTGTTTTCTTGTACCTTATCATAACTTTACATGCTTCTTACTTGCGTTAATAGTTTATGGTAACGTGTTAGAAATTCTATACACTTTCGATGGTATCCCAACTTAATGGGTTTCTATTGTTATTATTGTTGCTCAAGTTACTAGGCAGATAATCAAACGAAATAATGTTTGATATCGGAAAAGAGATTCTTAATAAAGAAATCTAGACACAGATGCTTGTGCGTTATTCCAAATTGACTTTTGGAATTTCTTATAGATATACCTATCTATATAATTACATATTTCACATGCTGTAATATACATACCCTTAATAAGATCATGTATTTAACAGATTCATATTTCCAAAGCAATTCAGATATCAGATCATGATACTAATTAGGGAAATCTTGTCATTTGTTTGACATATTATATACCCCGTCTTATCCGGTTCTTGCCGGAGCGGTAAATTCAATATATCCGAACAAACTGGAGAGTCTGTTACACCATACCCAGTCTTGCCGGAGAAAATTTTCCATTCCCCATAAATAGTATCTTTTCAAAAGTGCCTCTTTTATTAGGGCTTTTATCCAGAACCAAGGAAACTTGTATTTCCCATAACATATCTTATTTTAGCCCAAGTAATATCAATAAGCAATAATTACTTTTAATCATATCTTGCAATATTCTAATTACCATTCTTATGGTATACCAAAATCCATCATACTTTATTTACACAGTACTTAGCT
>JARYGA010022731.1:0-42349 GCA_030545235.1 Helianthus tuberosus | reverse complement strand
TAACACTTGTCAGTTGTTAATATGGAATCCTCTCACCAATGCCTATAGGAACTTGTCAATTCCTAAGAAATATGGGGTTTTGAAAGTAAATTTTGATGCTGTTGGCTTTTATGTGGATTACTTGAAGGATCACAAGCTTTTACATGTTGTATTTAGGCGTAACAATCAGTCAGTTTACATTTACTCCATGGAAAGCCAATGTTGGAGGCAAATAAATTTTGTTAAAGACTTTATTTTAGATGATCAGGTCGTTCAATGGTCATGTGGGACTTTGTGTTGTGATGGATTATACTTCACTATAGGTTTGTGTTGGGATTATAATGTGGCGTTAATTGTTCGCTTTGATGTGAATTTAGAGACATTTACTAAAGTTTCATTTCCCTTTGATGAGTATGAAGTAAATTTTAGAGGATCTTTGGTTAATGTTTCTGATGAACTTCATTTTTTTTTGTTCTTCATGGTGCATTTGATGTTTCTGTTGATTTGTGGAAGTTGAAAGGTGAAGAATGGATAAGGATTTTATCTGTACCTGATATTTATTGTATTCCATTGCCTATAAAATGCTTTGTGAGGTACATTGGTTTAAGTAAGAAGTGGTTGTGATGACTGATTATGGGGATGTGTATGAATTTGATTTGGAGGTGAGGAAACTTGATAATTTCTTTCCTGTTAACAACTTTTATGCATTAAAAGGAGCAGTGTACTCTGAGAGCCTTATGTCTCCAAATGTTTAAATCTACGATGTTAGGTAATTTACTTTGTTTTATTTTTGTATGTTTGTTATGTTTTTCATTTGTATTGTAATATACTTTGGTAATGTTAGAAGATATTTTATTTTTGTATGGTATTTTAGTTACTTATGTTCTTTGTTATATATATGGTTATCAACTTCTTAGAGTAAGTTGTATGTTGTGTATTAAAAATTGTTGATTTCTTGTAATTAGACAAGTAGTATGATAATATGTGATGTGTAAACTTGGCAGTTAATTGTTTGAATAAATTTTAGCAGGTATAACCCCTAATATTAAAGATTAGTTATTTTATTTTCAAAAAAAAGCGGAAGTAGTATAAGGTAGTTATTGGAGTGGTTATTATTGTGTTTTTTTATTTTATTGTGTTTTATTTATTTATTGGTTTTTATTTATTGTGTTTTTGTTTTATTGTGTTTTTTATTATTGGAGGGCTAAAATAACTCTAAATGTGGGGCCTTTTCCAGTTTTTAACTTATATATGTTTTCAATACTTTATATTAAGAATATGGTGGTATTTTTATGTATTATAATATTTTATGAGAAGAAAACGGTTATTGTTATATGAATTCCACTCAATAGTAGTTGTTTATCTTTAATGACTGAAATTCATTAAAGTTGTTTAACTTTAGAAATGGAATCATAGAAATCATTAATTGTTTTAACTTTAATGACTGAAATTCATTTTTGTTGAATAATATATCTCATTTTCCCCCTTGGTAAACAAGTATCGAAATAAACAATATTACTTGGGCTGAGCCACCCCTTGGTAAAAAATAATATATCTCATTTGTTGCTTGGATTCCAGGGATATTGGACACCATTAACAGGCATGAAGATAATGCAATCACATTGGGAAACAGGAACAGGATTCTTGAAGAACAAGTAAAAAAAATGGGTAAGGGGAACAGGATGTTGAAAGTAAGCCTAGGGTTTAGTTATTCTTGGTGTACTATGTTAAAATTAATCAGGATGTGGGTTTTGTTTGTTTGGTCTATGTGAACAACTATTGGGCTTTTGTAAATGTTATGTATTGTTTATGGTATGTATTTGCAGTTAATTTAGTGGAATGTATGGGTTTTTGTAAGTTTGACAGTGTTGTATGTAAAGGCAGTATGATTAATACCTGATATTTTGAGTTGTTTGTGTGGTGACATATAATATTGCGTTTTTATATGACATGATATAAATTTTGTTTTGTGTTATTTTACCGGATAAGGTGTATTAGAAAGTTGGAGATATCATCTGCTATGTTGCCTTTTCTATATATATATATATATATATATATATATATATATATAGAAGTTTTGCCATTCAAAAAAAATCAACTGCTATGTTAGTGGTTACTAATCCTTTTATTACGTGATTAGTTATTAAGCATTTCTCTCCCATTATCTCCAGTCTTTTATGGGTTGACGTTTCTTTGTCACATCTTCCTATTTATATGATTATAGGGTAACATTTCAGTCAGAATTGTTCCAGATCTTTGAGCAAAGAAAAGTTGATGTTTGTAAGTATCTTTTCTTCAATTTGTTACTTTGCCTTTTATTCTTCATAACTATGATTTACACTTTGATGTTAAAGTGAATTGGACTAACATGTGTTGATCTAATGTGAGCAGTTAATCAATATTTGTTATGTCGGAGTTGCTTGTAGAGATATTAATGTATGGTATTTTTACAAAACTTTCTGCAAGAGATATAGGTCGTTGCAAGTTGGTGTGCAAAAAATGGTTGTCTATCCTGTCCACACCAAAGTTTCTAGTAATTCATTGTCGTAGTACGTTAGCGTCAGCTACCAAGTGGGTGCTTGCGAAATTAGATCGTTGTGGTTCTCTTGAAAAATTGTTTTATGCACGCACGTGCTTTTGTGGTCCTAAAATGATGTCTGTTAAACCATTCAAAACCCGACCGGATGAATTGATGATATTAGGGAGTTTGGATGGAATGTTATGTGTGTGCCTGGAAGAGACTTCTCAAATTTTAATTTGGAATCCACTTACACTGGCAAGTACAACTTTGTCATCATGTGAATCACATGGTTTCTTCAAAAAAGATTCTGATTCTGCTGCTTTCTATGTGGATTCTGCAAATGAGTACAAGGTTTTACATGTTATAAGAAGACGTGGCACAAAGGCAGTTTATATTTATTCTACCCGACTACATTCCTGGAGGAAAATTACGGACATTCTGTCTTTTACGAATGGTGGAAAATGGTCATTAGGTACATTGTGTGGAGATGGTGTATATTTCATTGTTGATTCATGTTCTGGTGATTGTGTGCAGTTAATTTTACGTTTTGATGTTAACCTAGAGCAATTTTCAAGTGTTCCATTACCATGTGATTTTTATGGAGGAGGTTTTGATGGATCTTTGGTCAGTATTGCTGGGCAACTTCATATTTTTATGCGTTATAAATATGATATGTATTTAGTTGGTTTGTGTAAGTTGGGATATGAAGAATGGATTAACTTATGGGTTCTGCCTTGTATTGGTGTTGTTCCATCGAGTTTCCTCGGGTTTGTAGAGTATGTAGAGTCTACTGATGAAATGTTGTTGATGACTACTTGTGGGGATATTTATATGTTAGATATGAAAACTATGCGAGTTGGGTACTACTTTCCTTGGAAGTACATGACTGCCTTACAAGGGTCTGTCTATTTTGAGAGCCTTGTGTCTCCAAATTACTAAAGGTATCAAGCTTCTCTTTTTCTTTATGTTTTGATGTATCATGTTTGTTTATAGTTTATGTTAATGTCTTTAGTATTTTAGTAATTTAATGTTAATATAGTAGTTTATTGTGTAAGGATCTTCTAATGTTTGATATTATGTTTTATTATTTGATATATGGATGATGTTTAATGTAGTATTATTTAATATATGAATGATGTTTATTGTAGTTTCTGGTTCGGGTAGTGTAACAAATTGTATACAAGTTTTGTATTTTTAATTTGGCATTATATATACAGATTGTTAAATGATCAAGTCAACTCTATTGTGGTTTTCAAGTTAAACCATTAAGAAAGCTACATCCAAAATGATCGTATCACTAACAACATAAATTGAAAATGCTAAAAGTTATAGTGATTTCATATTCAATTTTAAAATAACCAAAAGTTTCTTTAAATTTAAATTAGAAACATAAACTCAAAGTTATGATTAATTATCCAATTGTAACCCAAGCTTAAAGTTTATCATATTTTATTATAAGTTCAAATTAGAAACATAAACTCAAAGTTATGATTAATTATACAATTGTAACCCAAGCTTAAAGTTTATCATATTTTATTAAATTCGTTGAAACATTCCAAACAGCATGGGTCCATTTTTGTGTTTGTCACCGGAAGTCTTGCAATGTTTTTTTTTTTTTTGGTTCCATGTTTTTGAAAAAAAAGTCAATCTGAATTTAGAATTCATGTCATTGTTTTTGAAAACACATATAATACATAAAAAAGATACTACATTTAAAATATTCAAAAAATAATATTTCGGTTATTGAGTTGATTAATAAAAGGCAAAACAACATCTTGGATTGTCTTATGGATAATGTTAATTGTGTTTTTCGCAACAGATATATGGCAGGCAACCAGTGACTTGAGTCAAGATGAGATTAACTTAATTATTACATTAAAATGTATGCAGATATAAATATTTTTATCACTATACGTCGTTTGAACATAGCTTAAAATTTTGATGTGTTATTTTAAACTATTGATTATAGCTCATGTAGTATCTCATTTATTCAATTTATTAAAAAAAGAAAAAGAAAAACAAAACGTGGTTGGTTAGTTGTTATCTTTTTTGACGAAGTAAATGGTGTGGTGACATAATTTATGAAACTTCCACGTATTTACAGTTAGCTGGGTATCCATGTTTTATGCTCAGGTTTGTTCGCGGTGCATATATATATATATATATATATATATATATATATATATATATATATATATATATATATATATATATATGATTATATGTATGTATGTATGTATAAATATAATCGTAAAGGAATATTTGAATTCTTTAACCTCTGATTATATCATTCGTTTGTATAATTATATTTGGTTTCCGTTGTTTTAACTTTTAAATAAAAGTTGGTCGATGAGGTAGTTTGGCAGTTACAGAGGGATGTCTTGTATATGACTGTTGTGAAGTTCGGTTTCAAACGTGTGGCTAACTTTATAGAAGATATGCGTAAAATAGTAGGTGATTTGTTAGAATTACCTGCTTGCGATGTTCGTGTCGTTGGTGTTCGTGCTTCTATCGATGTGATTAGGAAGGCAATTAATCATTTGCATCGTATTGTGTCCACTCTTGAAAGTGTGAAGTGTTCCATGGAAGTTAAGATTAATTATCTACAGCAATTTTAGTATTTGTTTTAATGTTTTTTTTTATTTTTCTATGTTTCTTATTTTTTTTATTTTTTTTTTTGTAGGATAGTATTTTAGTTTGTATAAAAGCGCCTTTTGTTTCAGTTATTGTATTTCTTACAATTAAAGTTAGGCTATCTTTACAGAAAAGAGTGTTTGATTTATATAGTTTGGGTTGTGTTTTTGTTTTTTTTTTCCACTTAAACAAGTTTACATTGATAATCAGAATTCAGTAAAAAAAAGTAAGCTTTAATAAAAAACACAATGCCTTTATTAGAGCTTAATATTGTATAAAATATACATACAACTACAAAAAGTATATAAGGACTATTGCAATAGGGTAACGTATATTCCTAAACATAGTGATTTCGTATAAGCACAATGTTTTCCATAATAAAACACAATGTAATCAACAACATAAATGGTATAGGACAATGTTAGTATATATTATTACATTTCTATAAAAACACGGTTTATTTAAAAAAACTTAAATTAGGTTAACTCACCTAATGTTTGTAATTATAATTAGCATTTGAAGTTATGCATTCATTTGTGGTAGTACCGTGTTTATTTTGGTTTTGTATAAAATATATAATATTATCTAATTAAAGACAATTATAATTCCTACAATTATGGTGCATGTTCAAAAACTACCCACTATGTTGCCCCATTATTATTTTAACTTCGATAACTGTAAATGATAACCCATCTGTTGTCTTAATATTTTTTACTACAGTTCTTTAGTTTCCCTTATCAATAGGTTTTCAAAAGTTGTAATTGGAAACGAAGTATCAAAGGAGCTACTATCTATTCAGCAATGTATGTGTGATTTTGTTTTTCATAGTGTGTATAGGTATTTCATATTCATATTTAATTTCATTGCTTTCTTTTGTTGTTGCTTGTATTTAATAGTTGGTTTCATGTCTTCTTATAGCTATGTTTGTTGCTATTGTGTTTTGTTAATTTAAATTATGTAGTATAAATAATAGATTAGGGTATAGCTTGACAATGGCGTATTTGTGATGGAGATATTTGTTGTACCTGCATGAAACAGTGTTATGTTCTAAGTATTTATATAGATCCAATGGTGTTTGTATATGATAGTCGTCTATTTTCTTGGAGTGATATCATGTTTGGATACGGTGTTTTCTGTTTATGTAATGATGGGTTGTGAGATGGTATTTTGGAGTGCATTCACGCATACGCAAAAGAAGTTTATAAAGTGATAACAGGAAGTTTATGTAACACCTGTGCCTCCACGGCCATCAAACAAATGCCAAACCAATGAAATATTGTATTTCATACTTGGGATTTGTAAAAATATGTGTATCATTTGCACATATCAACTCTTGTTTGATATTAAGCTTTAAATCGCTTTCTGGAAGGTTATACGCGCTCTGATGCGTAAATATAACCAGTTTAATCCAACGAACACTCTGGAATAGTGAAATAGGCTTAAAATACCTTAAATAACCTTTACATAACTTATATTTAAGTTTTGGAAGGTTTGGTGTGGTGAAATCAAGTTTAATCGCTTATAGGGACTAAAGTTGACAAACTGCGAAAGTATGCCAATTTGAACTGTAACAGACATTCCGGGAAATAACCATAAGTTAAACACACTTTAAATATCCTTTACATAGCTTAGAAATAGGCTTTGAGGGGTTCGGTGTGCTAAAATAAACTTTTGGGTCATTCAGGGACTAAAAGTGTCAAAAAGTGCACAAGTTTGCATTTTCGCGCATAACTTACGTTCTGAATACATCCGGACATCCAAAAATTTATGTGAGCATGACTACATTATATTTTATTGTTCGCCTTAAGAAAAATCCATTCGTCGCGTCATTTGGATCGTTTTTCGCGCTTGTGCGCATTCCGTCGTAATTAAGCGAACATCGCATTCGTACGACCAAACGAACCATCATCCGACATATTTTTGAGCATGTTTCATGTCCACAATGTTTAGGCAACATTTTAGGGCCTTAAAGTTGGCTTTACGGGCCTTAGAAGTGTCGGAAATGGCCTTAAACACGTGCAGGGGCTGAAACTGCCATTTTTGAAAGTTTTATGCGGATCAGAAGGGCCATGCGGCCCGCTTTGTATTTGTCTGATCCTGAAGCGGGCCGCTTCCCACTATCAGACCAGATTAAATGAATTTAATCACAAGTTGCACATGTTTGATCCACCACCACATGTTCTAACTTGCTTAGTCACTAGATAAGGATGGAATTTAGCTTCCATAACCTTTCAACAAGTGTACGGGTTGGATCAAGGCACGGTTTCCTTGAAACGATCCTAACGGTTACCCGAAAACTATATATACCCCATGCCCCCCATTGCATAACTTACTAGAATTCTGATTTTAGAAACTCTAAGTTGAAACCATTGTTTCATACCTGAGATTCTTGAATCGGGATTAGCATTCGGGGACCCTGGGTAAGTATTCTTTCGTTCTTTTCCTTATTTTACTGCTTTTCGAGTCAGAAAGTCAAACTTTGTTTGACTTTCAGCGTTGACCAGTAATGGTCAATGCGAAGTTCGTTTGAACTTCGCAACGTGAGTGTAATCACGTTGGTTATAGTCCCTTGGGACTATGCCCACTGATTACCACGCTGTCTAGGGTCGTAGGGTAGGCGATCTAATAAATCGCCTATACCTTCGAACCCGACCCAGTTTGGTCGATCGTTAGGATCCGACCAAATACATTAGGTGACCATAGTATATAGGGAATAACCTTCCGAGGTTATACCTTATGGTCACATCGTTTAAGTAGTTGTATGATAGGTAGTTTATATGCCTTAGGTAAATTACCAGAATACCCTTTTCATGTATAATTGGTAATTAAGCATATGTAACCTAAACTTTTGTCACATAACTGATTATGTAACATGTTTAGGCATATAACACTTGTCATAGGGCTAGTTAGGCGGTCCGAACGCGTTTCACGCGCACGACGCGTTAAAGTAGCATAAGCTTCCTAAACGGGTCGTAATGGGTCGTAAACAGTTATGTTAAGTTTCATTTAGTATATAGGCTTTGTTAAACCATATCACACGAGTCTCCACACTCGTTTGGTTTACAAACCCTAATGCTACCCAGTCTTCCGATTTAGGTCCGGTTAATTAACATTGTTACCTATATTAGGTGCCGTTTGATTTCCGTGATCTCTAGCACTGCTTGGTGGTTATCTTTAGACAACTGAGCAATCTCAAGTGAGTACATAGACCCCTCTTTTACTGTTTTCCAAACTGTTTTGGGGTGGAACACATGTGCCTACTTGTTACTTTCATGCTTTCCTGTTTTCGCATCATATACTGCTATGTTCGTTAGTACATTATAGTACATGATTTTATGACATTTCATGCTAGGTGTGCTCAATTGTGTGCATTACTTAGTACATCGTTTTACATGACATTTTGACATAGACATTTCGGCATAGACATTTTAACATGATTGACATTTGATCATGCATTTTCCACAAAACATAACTTTGATTTAAACCAAGTTTTACTTCAATACTTTGTTTTTGTGCATATGGTTTAGTTGAGACATTTCACTTGCCATACATGGATATTTGACATAGACATTTGACATGGATATTTGACATAGACATTTGACATGGATATTTAAACATAGACATTTTACATTGTTTGGTTTGGTTTGATTAAGTGATTAAGTAACGATGCGTGTGTAATATGATACAAACATGGTGGATACGCCGCTGGTACTTCCTATATATAAGTGTTTGTATGGTATTACATACTGTAACGTTATTTGAATCATTTCAGTTTGAGACATAGAACATTTTATACAAATAACATACTTTTCACAAGACATTGATTTACAAACAACTTATCTTATACAAACTCAGTTTACATGGTTATTCATTTAACCATACATTATTCACTTATTTATACATATCATCTGAACTCATTGTTTTTCAAATGAGTTAAAAAGACAAAGCAAATTACAAGGTTCATGACTAAACATTTTCTCAAACATAAGTCATGAAATCTTATTTTCACAAAACCTATGTATCTCACAGGCATTTTTATGCTGACGTACCTATTTTCACATGTGTTTTCAGGAACTGTTGCATAAGATGATCAAGATACACATAGACAGACTTGGGCTTTAGTGACAATAAAAGATGCAAGACTAGTTAATTATGTTGTTTTTCCTTGTTTGTTAAGACATTGTAACACTTTTAATCAATAAAACGAAACTTAAATTTCCATGGTTGTGAAACATTAATTCTGTTACAACACTCCCCGATGTTTCCGCCACGTTTTGTATGTTCCACGTGGTCGGGGTGTGACAGAAAAGATGGTATCAGAGCCAATGGTTATAGGGAATTAGGTTATTAGTAATGCTTTGACCTAGTCTATAACCTTCTTAGGACCCTAACGCGAGTTTACTTGCGTTTAGTCATAAAACAATACCGTCACCTATCCTTAGGCGACGACCACAACAAGAACATAAATTTCAAAACCGCTTTGAAAACTAATCATCTGTTCTAGGATGATTGATTACTAGGTTTTGAACCCTCTATTGTAAGGTTTTGAACTCTCGGTTATATGGTTTTGAACCCCTTTGGATTTTCAAAATCTCGTCAAGGTTTTGGGTTTTAAATAATGTGAACACGTGCAAACTGGAAGGGTGAATGCCTGTATTCTGGGTTTTCTGTCTAGGCAAGCACTTCGTATACATCTCATCAGACGCGAGACCAGTTGTGCTTACCTGGGAATTCTTGGGATGAGTGTTCACTTATAGGCGAGCATGTCTTCGCGATACATTATTTTTGACCCATTTACTTTGATTAGTCACTGTGTGTCGTTTGTTTACCTTGTGGTAACAAACAAATGACCACTATCCTTGCTTTCATCAAATTTGTTTCATCTCATTCTTTTCGTCTAAATTCTCTCACTCGTTTCCTTTCATGTTCCTCTTTTAGAATGCCTCCTCGACGCGACAATCAGATGGCGCCTGCCGAGCTGGCGGAAATCATCGCGCAGCAAATGGCTGCTGCTTTCCCAAATCTTTATGCTCAAATGATGCAAGCAATCAACAACAACAATGCTCCATGCAACTTCAAGAGTTTCAACTCGGCTAAGCCGCTCAAGTTTAGTGGTTCTGAGGGAGCAACTGGGCTTCTTCAATGGTTTGAGAGCATTGAGAATACGTTCCATCACGTTCAGTGTCCTGAAAATCGCAAGGTCGAGTTTTCTTCGAGCGTGTTTCAGAAGAGGGCTCTTACGTGGTGGAACGGGATTATGAGAGACCGTGGTGCTGAGGTTGCACTAGCACAGACTTGGGCCGAGCTTAGAGCTCTTATGATGAGGGAGTTCTGTCCTCGTCATGAATTGCGAGCTTTAGAAAGGGAGTTTGATGATTTGAAGCAAGACAGTGGTGAACATCGAGCCTATACTGACCGTTTTGAAGAATTGAGCCTGTTGTGTCCTGCTATGGTTACTCCTGTGGATAAGGCGATCGAGAAATATACTGATGGTCTTCCTGACCTAGTTCAGGATATTGTCACTGGCAGCAACCCTACTACTGTCAGACAAGCCATTGAATTGTCTGCTACTTTAACTGAATCCCACATCAGAAAGAAAAAGCTTTTTCGAAAAGGCGATCCAAGACCATCCGACAAGACTGCTCAAGTGGAATCAAAAGAAGAACATGCTGAGGTGTCCAAGGAGAAGAAGCGTAAGGCTTCGCAGAATTTTGCAATTGCTGCTCAACCCAACCAAAACACCCGCAACCAATCAACTCAACCTCCTGCAAGGAAAACTTATGCCGGTACTGCACCGATATGCGACAAATGTAATGCACACCACTTAGCTCACCTACAGTGTCGTTTGTGTGCATCATGTGGGCGACTCGGTCACCTGGCAAATGCTTGTCGTTTTACCCCGAACCAAGCTGGTCCAAACCAATCTCGGGTCAATGCTGCTCAAGCTCGTCTTCCACGAGGTCCTTGCTTCAACTGTGGCGAGATGAGCCATTTCCGAAGAAATTGCCCAAAGATTTCAAATGCGAATCCGGCGCAGGGATGAGCATCGGACCAACTAGAAGACAATGTTGTTTGGAAATAATCAAGCCTTATGTATTATTTTCTTTTGTTGTCAAGGTTCAAGAAACAGTTGTTGTTGTTTATAAATAAATCCTTTTTATTTTGCATTGCAATGTACAAATTTGATGGCATGTATAAACAACGTATTCCCTACAATATCGACAATCAAGGAACCGTATTCCTTGAAGAACAGACTACCCCGTAATTCCTTTCATTTTATTATCTCTTGCGTTTTCCACGGAAATCCAAAGTACCCGTTTCTTCCAAGGAAACGAAGTACAAGGCGCAAGTTACAATTCTGTACGAATACCCAAAGTACACTATAAATTCTTAATAAGGTACCTAAGGGTATTTCCGTATATTCAAAAATTTTTGTGTTCCTTAATTCGAATATCGCGTTTTCTTGAAAACGAAATCGAATTTTTGGGAGATCTTTCTATCTTCATAGTTAGATTCTTGTTAATGTTTAAAGTGCCGAATGAAATCCATGAATTGGATTCCTAGTGTGCCTTAAATGCATGTACGTAATTAACAAAACAAAACTTACAAATTAAAGATCTAGATAAACAATTTTGTGGTTATATGACTATGTGTTTATGCATTTGGTGTTTTTGTATACTCTGGATATATGCTATCCAAATCCTCATAGAATCTTTCTTATCTTCATATGAAGGATTCGTAGTAGGATATTCAAAAAGGTACTACCTTAAATCCTTAATGGACTTCTACGTTGTAGTTAAGTCCCTTGGATTATAAAGTACTATTCCAAAGTTTAAGGGAAACATGTGTTGAAAAGTTAAATGTTTTTGAGTTAAAGAGATCCTACGTCGATCTAAAGTTAAAGAGATCCTACGTCGATCTAAAGTTAAATACATCCTACGTCGGTGTAGTTAAATGTTTCTCTTAGATAGTTGAGTTAAAGAGATCCTACGTCGATCTAAAGTTAAATACATCCTACGTCGGTGTAGTTAAATGTTTCTCTTAGGTAGCTGAGTTAAAGAGATCCTACGTCGATCTAAATTAAATAGATTGGTCCGACAATCTGGTTAAATACATCCTACGTCGATGTAGTTAAATTTTCCCCGTAGGTAGTTTAGTTAAAGAGATCCTACGTTGATCTAAGTTAAATAGATTGGTTCGACAATCTCGTTAAATATATCATGTGTTTATGTAGTTAAATAGGCCCTCGGGTGGTCTAAATCAAGGGATTGTTTGTTAATCCAATCCTTTGGTGACCTAGTTAAAGTGACTCTATTGCAGTCAAGTTAATTCACCACAGGATTATTCGTTTGATTTTTCCCCATACGCATTATGAAATGAACTGTGCGGACTGTGCAAGGAACTACGTAATTATGGAGGCCTACATAATTATGGAATTCAGTGCACAGAAACCACAGAAAGTTTTGTCATGTGTTAAGACCAACAGTGGCAAGAGTAATGATACGGGAGAAGTCTTGGACTTCGACCAATGTCATTTATTCTCACACTACCAAATTCTGATCTCAATCATACACACAGTTTCCTATGATGAGTCTTCATAAGAAACGTTCTTCTGTCCGTAGTTCAAAACTCCGTGTTTTGTTACTACAATGACTTCACTTTGATGATTGACATTTTCGCTAAGAATCCTAACATAGCCCAGAGTTCTACTTAGGGTTCAAGGGGTTCATTCAAAGCGAAAACATCACCGTCGTCTCCACAAGTTTCTCCTAAAATTAAATTTCGGGACGAAATTTCCTAAAGTAGGGGAGACTGTAACACCTGTGCCTCCACGGCCATCAAAAAAATGCCAAACCAATGAAATATTGTATTTCATACTTGGGATTTGTAAAAATATGTGTATCATTTGCACATATCAACTCTTGTTTGATATTAAGCTTTAAATCGCTTTCTGGAAGGTTATACGCGCTCTGATGCGTAAATATAACCAGTTTAATCCAACGAACACTCTGGAATAGTTAAATAGGCTTAAAATACCTTAAATAACCTTTACATAACTTATATTTAAGTTTTGGAAGGTTTGGTGTGGTGAAATCAAGTTTAATCGCTTATAGGGACTAAAGTTGACAAACTGCGAAAGTATGCCAATTTGAACTGTAACAGACATTCCGGGAAATAACCATAAGTTAAACACACTTTAAATATCCTTTACATAGCTTAGAAATAGGCTTTGAGGGGTTCGGTGTGCTAAAATAAACTTTTGGGTCATTCAGGGACTAAAAGTGTCAAAAAGTGCACAAGTTTGCATTTTCGCGCATAACTTACGTTCTGAATACATCCGGACATCCAAAAATTTATGTGAGCATGACTACATTATATTTTATTGTTCGCCTTAAGAAAAATCCATTCGTCGCGTCATTTGGATCGTTTTTCGCGCTTGTGCGCATTCAGTCGTAATTAAGCGAACATCGCATTCGTACGACCAAACGAACCATCATCCGACATATTTTTGAGCATGTTTCATGTCCACAATGTTTAGGCAACATTTTAGGGCCTTAAAGTTGGCTTTACGGGCCTTAGAAGTGTCGGAAATGGCCTTAAACACGTGCAGGGGCTGAAACTGCCATTTTTGAAAGTTTTATGCGGATCAGAAGGGCCATGCGGCCCGCTTTGTATTTGTCTGATCCTGAAGCGGGCCGCTTCCCACTATCAGACCAGATTAAATGAATTTAATCACAAGTTGCACATGTTTGATCCACCACCACATGTTCTAACTTGCTTAGTCACTAGATAAGGATGGAATTTAGCTTCCATAACCTTTCAACAAGTGTACGGGTTGGATCAAGGCACGGTTTCCTTGAAACGATCCTAACGGTTACCCGAAAACTATATATACCCCATGCCCCCCATTGCATAACTTACTAGAATTCTGATTTTAGAAACTCTAAGTTGAAACCATTGTTTCATACCTGAGATTCTTGAATCGGGATTAGCATTCGGGGACCCTGGGTAAGTATTCTTTCGTTCTTTTCCTTATTTTACTGCTTTTCGAGTCAAAAAGTCAAACTTTGTTTGACTTTCAGCGTTGACCAGTAATGGTCAATGCGAAGTTCGTTTGAACTTCGCAACGTGAGTGTAATCACGTTGGTTATAGTCCCTTGGGACTATGCCCACTGATTACCACGTTGTCTAGGGTCGTAGGGTAGGCGATCTAATAAATCGCCTATACCTTCGAACCCGACCCAGTTTGGTCGATCGTTAGGATCCGACCAAATACATTAGGTGACCATAGTATATAGGGAATAACCTTCCGAGGTTATACCTTATGGTCACATCGTTTAAGTAGTTGTATGATAGGTAGTTTATATGCCTTAGGTAAATTACCAGAATACCCTTTTCATGTATAATTGGTAATTAAGCATATGTAACCTAAACTTTTGTCACATAACTGATTATGTAACATGTTTAGGCATATAACACTTGTCATAGGGCTAGTTAGGCGGTCCGAACGCGTTTCACGCGCACGACGCGTTAAAGTAGCATAAGCTTCCTAAACGGGTCATAATGGGTCGTAAACAGTTATGTTAAGTTTCATTTAGTATGTAGGCTTTGTTAAACCATATCACACGAGTCTCCACACTCGTTTGGTTTACAAACCCTAATGCTACCCAGTCTTCCGATTTAGGTCCGGTTAATTAACATAGTTACCTATATTAGGTGCCGTTTGATTTCCGTGATCTCTAGCACTGCTTGGTGGTTATCTTTAGACAACTGAGCAATCTCAAGTGAGTACATAGACCCCTCTTTTACTGTTTTCCAAACTGTTTTGGGGTGGAACACATGTGCCTACTTGTTACTTTCATGCTTTCCTGTTTTCGCATCATATACTGCTATGTTCGTTAGTACATTATAGTACATGATTTTATGACATTTCATGCTAGGTGTGCTCAATTGTGTGCATTACTTAGTACATCGTTTTACATGACATTTTGACATAGACATTTCGGCATAGACATTTTAACATGATTGACATTTGATCATGCATTTTCCACAAAACATAACTTTGATTTAAACCAAGTTTTACTTCAATACTTTGTTTTTGTGCATATGGTTTAGTTGAGACATTTCACTTGCCATACATGGATATTTGACATAGACATTTGACATGGATATTTGACATAGACATTTGACATGGATATTTAAACATAGACATTTTACATTGTTTGGTTTGGTTTGATTAAGTGATTAAGTAACGATGCGTGTGTAATATGATACAAACATGGTGGATACGCCGCTGGTACTTCCTATATATAAGTGTTTGTATGGTATTACATACTGTAACGTTATTTGAATCATTTCAGTTTGAGACATAGAACATTTTATACAAATAACATACTTTTCACAAGACATTGATTTACAAACAACTTATCTTATACAAACTCAGTTTACATGGTTATTCATTTAACCATACATTATTCACTTATTTATACATATCATCTGAACTCATTGTTTTTCAAATGAGTTAAAAAGACAAAGCAAATTACAAGGTTCATGACTAAACATTTTCTCAAACATAAGTCATGAAATCTTATTTTCACAAAACCTATGTATCTCACAGGCATTTTTATGCTGACGTACCTATTTTCACATGTGTTTTCAGGAACTGTTGCATAAGATGATCAAGATACACATAGACAGACTTGGGCTTTAGTGACAATAAAAGATGCAAGACTAGTTAATTATGTTGTTTTTCCTTGTTTGTTAAGACATTGTAACACTTTTAATCAATAAAACGAAACTTAAATTTCCATGGTTGTGAAACATTAATTCTGTTACAACACTCCCCGATGTTTCCGCCACGTTTTGTATGTTCCACGTGGTCGGGGTGTGACAGTTTACTACAAAATATTTTCAGATGTTGTTGGTTTATCTGCTGATTCTTCTAATAAATGTCAGAGCTTGCATATAGTGTGTAAGGCTGGTGCACTGGTTGTTTGGTATATTCCATGATACTATGTACGTATGGATTGGTAAGTATTGTGTAGAGCTTCCAGTATGTAATAGCTATCACTATGAGTAGTTGAGGTATTTAAGAACTAGATATGAAGAGGAAGAAGATGGAGAATAAAACATTGACATTATTCGTCAAGTGGTATCAAATGAATGTTGTTTGTATACAGATCTTGGTGGTATGGATAGTGTTAATATTAACCATGGTATTGCAAGTGATTCTGAAATATTATCAACACTGTCTTCTTCATCTATGTCCACATTTCGATCTGATGAAACATCCCATAATATTAGACGTCGTGGTCGTCCTCAATTACGAGATCGCCCTGCTGGTTCAAACATTGAAAATATGCCAGTTCAACGACGTTGTTATGGTACGTATTGTTAAATTTTTTTTGTGCCAAGTAATGTAAACGTGTTTATGTTTTTAGGACACATCTGATTGTATCTACGTGTATTGCAGTTGGCCCAAATTCAAATCAATTCCATGGAACTAATTCAATGAATAGTGATGTACCTTTTGTATCACATTCTTTAACTTCGGAGTTTGTTTCAGCATCGCCTTCTATGCACAACCGGAGGTCATCTTGTGCTGGTGTTTACCAAGATGAAAACTCATCAAGTATGGATTGTTCATTGATGACTGTTAGTTGTTTGAACGCCTCATTAAAATGATAAATATAACTTTCTCTTACATGGTTGTTTTATTTTGTATAGGAGATGTATCATATTGGGATTGTGGAATTACAGAATATGTATGTCCTTATTGCAAAGCTATCTTGTGGTATGGTGAGAGAAGTAGTAAATATCTTGCCCCGTCTAATCCAACTTTCTCTATTTGTTGTGGTAAAGGCAAGGTTGTTTTACCTTTACTTAGGCATGCTCCGCAACCATTGCGATGACTTTTACAGTCGAATGGTGAACTGCGATCTAAGGTGTTTAAAGAGAATATCAAGCTTCTAAATTCAATGTTTTCGTTTATTTCTACTGGCAGTAAAGTATGTTCGGATGTTAATGATGGAGGTGGTCCCTATACATATGTCTTGAATGGACATAATCATCATAGGATTGGTACTTTGTTACCTCAGCATATTGATGGACGGCCAAGATTTGCACAACTATACATTTATGACACAGAAAATGAGGTTGACAATCGATTAAAAGCAGTGGAGAAGTGTATTCAGTCTGGGAATGATGATGCATGTATTCGAAGTTTAGTTAAAGATTTAATTAGAATGCTTAATCGGCACAATCCATTAGTTCAGAGCTTTAGGATGGCCAAAGAAAGATTTACTCACTTTTTGCAGCAACCTGTTAGACTTAGGCTGCTTGGTACACGAAGAAGGGATGCGAGACAGTTTAATTTGCCTACGGTCAATGAAGTTGCTGCATTGATTCCGGGTGATGGTAATCCTACAGATTTTCGTGATATTATTGTTGAAGACCGTGGTAGTACAAATGCGAAACGTATTTCTGAACTTCATCCCAGTTACATGTCGTTGCAATATCCATTACTTTTCCCGTATGGAGAAGAGGGTTTTAATGTGGGCATTCATTTAAGTAATATTAGTGCTGAAAGTAAAAGAAAAAATGTTTCATTGAGAGAATACTATTGTTTTCGGTTGATGGTTAGAATGGAAGAAGGTAGAACATTGCATAGTTCTGGCCGGTTATTTCTTACATTTGTTGTTGATGCATATACGCAAGTGCTTGAACATGACTTACAATGGTACAAGACTCATCAGACAATAATTCGTTCGGAGTTGTATAATGGGTTGCATGATCGTATATTAGAAGGTGAGACAAACTGTGATTCTATAGGTCGACGTGTTGTGTTGCCAGCGTCCTTCACAGGGGGGCCTAGGCATATGATACAACAATATCAAGATGCGATGGCAATTTGTCGTTGGGCTGGTATTCCGAATCTTTTTATTACCATGACGTGTAATCCAAAATGGCATGAAATTCAACAGCATTTGCAGGAAAACACAGTGGGTCACTTAGTATCTGAAAGACCTGATATTGTTGCACGGGTATTTAAGATCAAACTTGATGAGCTCATGAAAGACATAAGGAAAAAGCATCATTTTGGTGTTCCTAAAGCGGGTAAGTTAAATGAATTTTATTCTCAATGGTTGTATGTTAACATGTGATTAATGTGTTATTATGTTGTGTGTTAAAACATTGTGTTTTTTTTTTATTGTCTTTGCAGTTCTTTACACAATAGAGTTTCAAAAACGTGGTCTGCCACATTGCCACATTCTTGTGTTTCTTAGTCAAGCTGATAAAATTACTTCACCGGATGAAATTGATAGATTTATATCTGCTGAGCTGCCTTCTGAATCGGGTGACCCAATCGGTTTTTTAAATGTTGGTACTCATATGATGCATGGTACATGTGGTAACCTTAGACCTTCGAGTCCTTGTATGAATGATGGCAAATGTACTAAAGGATTTTCGAAGAGTTATTGTGACGAAACTTTTATTAGAAATGATGGGTGGCCGTCGTATCGATGACGTGATAACTCACGTAAAGTTCGTGTTGGTCGGCAAGATATTATGCTAGATAATGGATATGTTGTTCCTTATAATCGTGCGTTGCTTATAAAGTATGGTTGCCATATCAATGTTGAATGGTGTAACCAAGGAATGTTGGTTAAATATCTTTTCAGCTATATTAACAAAGGTCAAGATCGTGCTACCGCAGTATTGGAAGGTCAAGGTGGGAGAACAACATTTACATCCCTTTTAAATCATGAAAATGAGATTGAGCAGTACATGAACTGTAGGTATATTTCAGCATCAGAGGCGTGTTGGAAGATATTTGAGTTTGACATGCATTATCGTTCAGTGGCTGTTGAAAGAATCCCATTTCATGAAGAAGGGTGTAATAGAGTATATTTTAAGGATCATGAACAAATTTCTGATGTTTTACAACGAACAACAGCTGTAATGTCAAAGTTTACTGAATGGATGGCTGCAAATGAAAGGTATGAGTTTGGCCGGACATTGACGTATGCCGAATACCCAACTTTGTTTACATGGCATGAGAAGGAAAGAGTGTGGGAGCCCCGTAAAGGTACATTTCAAACTATTGGATGTATATATTATGTAAGTCCTACGATGGGTGAAAAGTATTATCTTAGAATGCTACTAAATGTTGTGCATGGTCCGAGAAGTTTTAAAGAGATTCGAACTGTTGACGGGGTGGAACATCCAATGTATATGTCCACTTGTAAAGCATTAAGTCTTTTAGGTGATGATGTTGAATGGGTTGATGCTGTACGCCAGGCTTATCATTGGCAATTTGGGGATCGCCTTCGAGAATTGTTTGTTACAATTTTGTTATTTTGTACTGTTAGTGATCTTTGGCAATTTTTTTTATTGTTACGAATACCTATCAGAGGACATTCCTCATAAATATCGAACAATTTTGAAAAAAAAATTCATTGAATTTCTCAGATGCTGAGATGTAGGATCGTTTGCACGACCAAAAGGAGTCGTTCAAAAGAGTTCTTGTCAATACGAGAGGCGGAATTCAATCGTATCGAAGTTGTTTCAGCTGATTTGCACAAGAATCACTTTAAACTGTCTAGTATATTGATAACACAACATTTTACAGCCTGGAGACACTTCGGCAGCACTTCGGCACCGGAATCAGATCGTTACAAATGAAATGACAAGACACGTATTTATAGGCAAATGATTTCGCACGAAATGGTTCATGCGAAATGGTCATTTCGTACGAAATGGCCATTTCGTACGAAATGGACCAAATCTCATTTCGTGCGAAATGCATCTATCCCATACATTTCTCGTTTTTCTCGTACTACATGCCCTGATCTTTCTACACTATTACAAGACTCGATATAAGACGAAGTCGACAGACATATGCACTAACAGACTCCCCCTTGGATGTCGACGAGTCTTTAGTACTAGTCTTCAGCATGTCGAGTCTTCAATCTTTATCAGTCTTTGTACTCTCTTCCAAAGTATTCTCCATTGAAAGCATCCTCAATCTTTACTCTCTCTCTTTCTCTTTCACTTTCTCTTCCAGAATCGTAACCTGGCTTTATCCTCTCTTGATCAGGTCTCTTGATTCCTTAAGTTCATCAACATTTGCATATAATTCCAGAATCTGAATCTGGCTTTCACATCTTCAGACTCCCTCTTAGATCAACCTGGCTTTAATGTCTTCAGACTCTCCCTTTCAATCAGCTGGGATCACAGTCTGGAATAGCACTCTCACAAGCTTTGGATCGAAACCTGGCTCTAAACATTGCTCAGGTTTTATGCAGAAAGTCTTCAGGTATCAGAACCTAGCTCTCCCATAGCCGTTATCCTGCACAATTCCTCTACCACTTGTAACATAAACAAATTTTTACATTTGATAAACTTTTTGAATTTGAAAAATTTAAAATCTTGATTCAAATTAATCAACCATCTAAAACATTTCAAAATATAATTTCTCATCTCAAACAAACTCTCCCAAACCAGTTCATCATGTTTAGCACTTGGAATTTTGAAAATCAGCTTTCCCACATCAGTTGTCGAAAATCTTTTTATATTTTTCAAAAATTTATGCTAAATCACACTGAAAATCTTTTTGAATTTTGATTGTTAAAAAAACAGTAAAGAAATATCTACAGACAATATTTTTGTGAGTTTGCGTAAGAGGATCATATCAGTTTTTGAGACAAATCACCAACACCGTTAAGCTTTAAACATTTTAAGTTCTAAACGATTCACGTAGATTGTCAGTCTACTGATCCACTTAAATTCTCACACAAAGTTCAATTGTTTCGAGATACGAGATTAATGTTTTAAGCACTTAAACTTATTCGTGTGTCCCACCTCAGAATGTACTCCCGTATCCAGACTCCTATATTCAGTCTTACAGGTGAATGTACATTAGTGATATCTGTAAGAGGTTAAATGCGAGACCATGAGAGCTCAGGCTATTGCTTCCGCAAAATCAGAGAGATGATGGTTCGCTTTTCAGTGAGTTCCCTTTAGAGAATCCTTTTTACAACAGCACATGATTAGCATTTTTTAATGTTTCATCATTTTTTATGCTGAGGGCGAGCTTTAAGATTAAAGCAATGCAAAATATTATACGAGGACTAGGCTATTGCTCCCGCAAAATCAGAAGTCCAGATATAATACCCCAGATATCACCACGCACAAAGACCTAGTATGTCAGAAATAGAAAGCCTTTCAAACAAGATTTCGGGGGTTACCCATATATCCAAGAGATGTTCCCCACGAGATAAGTATGTATGATATTTAGGTTTATATCTCGAAGACAATCTACTAAGCGTGCAAAAACCTACTGGCATATCATCAGTGAGACCGTTTATTACATTTCACTTTCCAATTCTTTAGCATGCTGTGATAGTCCACTGATGTACTATCATTTCCTCTTTTTCACAACAAAACTCATTTGATTTTATCATGTTTTTGACTTTTTTCAAATTTTCTAATGTTTTTGGATTTTCTTTTTCTGAAATTTCTTACTCCCCCTAAAATTCAAAACCATTTAAAGAAAATTTGACAAACCGATGTGAATTGCTTCAATTCGCCATCCACTTGGCATAAACAATCAGAACTCCCCCTGACAACAAACTATTTTCCCATTAAAATTTCAAAACACTTAAGTTTGTTTTAATCAAAATGGTTTTTCCGGAAAATTAGTTTTGTTGATTTTACCACTTGTAGGAATGGGGATTCATTCATCACTTTGTTTCTCAACCACTTGTATGAAAGTGAAATCAAGTTCAACTTAATGACCTTGATTAACCACTTTGTAGGTGAAAAACTTCTTCAACCACTTGAATGAAAGTTAACTCATCATCTATACCACTTGAAAAATAAAATATGACAATTTGAATAAAACTACCACTTGTAGGTCGAAATCACTTTCGTGAATTTCTCAAGAAAGATGCCGATTTCTGCTCCACGTTTACCAACTTGGGAGCTCCGGCAAGTCAGGCTTTTCAGTTAAAGAGATTCTCCCAGGCCTGACGGTCCTTGGGAGATTCCGAGTTATTAACACTCAGTTTCTTTCCTTTCTTCTTCTTCTCATAAAATTCCTTTACCCCTTTGACATTCCCGTCAACTATTTTTTCAAAAATATGTTTCACTTTGGGGTTAAAAGCCTTTTCAATATCAAATTCTTTCTTTTCAACAAAAAATTGATTTGAAATCTCAATTTTCCAACTTTTTGCTTAAAATTCTCATCCCGCAATGGTGGAAAGTTTGCATCATCCATTGGCGGTACTGATTTTTCAACTTTTGATTCAACTTGTGGCTCCTCTGACTTTATAGAATCAGATTCATCGCCAGAAAATAGCTCCTCTGATTTTGACAAATCAGAATCATTGCAAGAATTATCATCAGATTTCTTAACAACCCACTTGTGATTGTCAAGATTCACCTTTCTTTTGTAAAAACTTTTTGAACTTTCACCAACCTCAAACTTTGAATTTTTGAAAACTTTAAATTGTTTGGTTGGTGATTCATTCTCAATCATATTTTCTTTCAATTTTTTAGAGACCCCCTGTTTTGTTTGGATTGCCTTAGGACAATTCCTGACAATATGACCAACTGTTTTGCATTAAAAACAGGTTCTTGTCTCCTTCTTCTGAGCAACTTCCTTCTTCATTTCCTCTTGCTTTTTAGCAAAGAATTCTTTGTTCATCTGCTTCCTGAACAAATGCTCTTTTTCTTCTTCTGATGATGTTCCTGAAACAAAAACTACTTTTGATTTATAAGTTTTCTCATTTTTAAGATTTTTCGGTGAAATAAAACCAAGACCTTTCTTTTTGAAATTACCGTTATGGTTTGGTTTCTTTTGAAAACCTGAACCAAAACTATAACCCCTTTTCTTGTTTAATCTTTGTTGTACTCTTGAGGTGTATTTTTTAGGTTTTTCAGAAAGATTTACATATTTTATTTCAGAAATATTGATTTTTGTTAGTTTGAAAACCTTTTTAATCATTTCAGTTTTAACACCTCTTATTGGAAATTCTTCATCAGAAAATAATTTGTCAGAATCATTCAAAGTATAAGCCACTTTGAATGTTTCATCATTCAAATTAGATTTTGATAACAGAAATTCTTTATTATAAACCCGTTTGTCCTTTTTGACTGTTGAACTTGACGTTTCAGACTTTGACTCTGAATTTGACTCCAACTTTGACTCCTCGGTTTCATCTTTATCCAACACCTGATCGACCACTTTCTTTATTAAATCTGACTCATGATCAGTGTCAGACGATGTGAAAGTAACATCAATATTGTCTGGCAAATTATCTGATAACTCAGATTCCCACTGTAAATTGGTTGCCTTTTTTACTCTCTCCGAATTAGGATTTCGTGGAGAATATCCATTTTCAAGCGGAGGCGGACACTTTGTATAACTGGCACTATGTTTCTTACCAGAATTCTTTTCTTCAGTATTCTCTTCTTCAAATGCTTTCATTCCTTCAATTGTTGGATAAATCCTGTCAATAACATAAGAAGTACATGAGTAACTTTTTAACAACCTGTTTACCCTTTCAGTTTCTATCCTCTGGGTTTCTAGTTTCTGTTCCAGGACAGCACATTTTTCAATGTAATTATTAACGATTTTCTGCTTTGTCATGAAAGCTCCTTGAAGTGTCTTCATAGCTGTTGCTTGTTCACTGCTTGACTGATTATATTGATTCATAGCTTTGTTTAGAACATCATAGGATTCTTTCAATCTATTCATGTTATGAATCAAAGTACTGTTTTGCTTCTTCACTGGTTCACAGGTTTCACATTTCACATGAATTTTTTGTGCATCAGCTTCTGATTCAACCGTGAAAGCTGGAATTTATTTTACCTTTTTCTTTATCACACGGACTTCATCATCATCACTGCTAACTTGTTTTTTAACTTTCTTCTTTTTCAATCGAACTTTCCTATCATCACAGTCATCACTCTCTTCTAGCATTCTTAAGTGCTCTTTCATTCTGTTTGCATAATAATCATCATTATCACTATCTTCAACAACTCGAGCAACAAAAGCTTTATGATCTGAAGTTTTATTAGGATCATAGTCATCCCAACTAAAACCTTTTGGAAACTGTTCATCATCTTGATCCATCATTTTGTTCATCAAACATGCTTTACTTTCTGCTGAAATATATTTATCCCAACTGAATCCTTTGGACAAACTTCCATTATTTTGATTCACCATATAAGCTTTCTTTGATTCTTCAATTTCCTTCCTAGCATGCGCAGTTTGTGGCTGTTGTTGATGTGGTTGTTGAGCAACTTGATGATAAATTGCTTTTCGATAATAATCATTGTTGTTGAATGTATTTTGAGCTCCACTTGCTTCGCGATTTGTGCATTCTCGCTTGAAATGCCCTTTTTCCCTGCAACGAAAACAAGTAACTTTAGATTTATCAAAACCTAAAGTAGAAACATTAGCATCACGGAAGTCATCTCTTCCTGTGATCTGTTTGAATTTCTCAGCTCTTCTCAACACACTCGCCAAACACCACTTTATATCCATTAATTCCATCTCTTCAGCATCAATCTGATCGTAATCCTCTTTTGTCAACATTGGATTTCCGATCCTACCTGCAACTAAACTCTCATATGACTCTAACACAGTCCCTAACAAAGACATGTGACCTTTTGCAACCTCTTTCGAGAAATTTTAACCATTCTCAAGGTTTAATACAATGTTGCATTGTAACATCTTGCCATTCTTGGTTGCTGAAAAGTTTGGATCAAATGATGAATATGAAGAAAATCCTGTTTTGCTGTTTGATCCCTGAGATGACCCTCCAGAAGAACTTTTAGCGTTGAATGCAGTTTCGATCTTTGGTGACATGTTGGTCTTATCACTGATACCTCCTTTGTAATATAAACTAATATCTTGTTCACCATCAAAATCTTTCATTCTTGAGACCTTCCATTGTTCCATCTCTTGAGCTTCAAGTTTTTTAATAAACTTACCCAATGTCAAATTTCCAAAATCTTTCTTATTTCTCAACGTCATAAGGTACGTGCCCCAAACCTAATGTGGCAACGCATCAGCCAATTTTTCAATCAATTCTTCATTATCTTTTGTGATGCTCAACCTCTTCATGTTAACTATCAAATTGCAATATCTTTCTATAATTTGCTTGGTGTTTTCAGTTCTTAAACCACGAAATAGATCGAATTCTTTTTTAAAAGTGATTTTTTGTTCTTGATCATTTCTTTACTTCCAACAAACTTCGATTTTAATGCTTTCCAAATTGAATATGCACTTCCATTGTGTTGCAATAAAACCAAGATATCTTCCTTAACTGCTTGATGCAATAAACTATTCATCATTTTTTCATCTTTATATTTCTTTTTCTCCTCAACACTTAGATCTTTAATAGCAATAACCTCTTCATCATCATTTATCGGTCTAACATATTTTGTTTCAACACATTCCCAAGCATCCAAGTAATTTGCTTGAACCCAATTTTCAAATTGCTTATCCCATCCTTTATACTCCTCAATATTCATGAGCTTTGGCGGTTTTTGCATAGTGCCCGTTTCATTTTCTAACATTGTGTTCTGTGCAATAGTAATCGGAGTAGCAAACGCGTTGTAAAATTCTTCTTCCATGATTTGATAAACCTTTTCACAAAACAGCCTATTCAAACGAAATAATTTTCACGCGAAAAGAATCTGATGCGAAATGGTCCTTTGGTGCGAAATAGATTTTCACACGAAATGGATAACTTTGGTGCGAAATGATTGATTTCGTACGAAATGGGATGATTTCGTGCGAAATGGGATCAAAATATGTCAATCCGTGCGAAATGGACAAAACTGTGCTATTTCGTGCGAAATGGATCAAAACCTAAATGATTTCGTGCGAAATGAAAAGTTCATTTCGTGCGAAATGCTGCTGATGTCATCAAGTCGGCCATGTTTTTGTCAAATTGATTAGGTTTTAGTCCGATTTTAGGTCTGAAACTTTCAAGGGTTTCTTAAAACACTGTTACGCACATTATATTTGAAATTTAAGCCATTTTATCCGTGAAAACTCAATTAATTTTGAAAAGAAGGTGTAGAAATCAGAATTTTCAGCTGAAATGGTAAGAACTCTTCCTCCTGAGCTCTGATACCACTTGTAGGATCATTTGCACGACCAAAACGAGTCGTTCAGAAGAGTTCTTGTCAATACGAGAGGCGGAATTTAATCGTATCGAAGTTGTTTCAGCTGATTTGCACAAGAATCACTTTAAACTGTCTAGTATATTGATAACACAACGTTTTACAGCCTGGAGACACTTCGGCAGCACTTCGGCACCGGAATCAGATCGTTACAAATGAAATGAAATGACAAGACACGTATTTATAGGCAAATGATTTCGCATGAAATGGTTCATGCGAAATGGTCATTTCGTACGAAATGGCCATTTCATACGAAATGGACCAAATCTTATTTCGTGCGAAATGCATCTATCCCATACATTTCTCGTTTTTCTCGTACTACGTGCCCTGATCTTTCTACACTATTACAAGACTCGATATAAGATGAAGTCGACTGATATATGCACTAACATGAGATATTGAATTATACTATGAAAGAGATTGAACAAGTGTTGGTTCAGAGTGGCCGGTCGTAGACTTCCTTTCCAACCTTACCACAGATTGACCATACTTCGGAAGATAGATTTATCAATAGGTTGGTTCAATTTGAGAGAATGTATGATGCTAATGAGGAAAGGACACGTTTTATTAAGCAATACGCTGGGTTGAATAGTCACCAAAAGGAAGTGTTTGATAGTATATATTCTGCTGTTCAGGCTAGAAAATGAGGCGTATTTTTTGTGTTAGGTAGTGGAGGAACTGGGAAAACGTACTTATGGACGACCCTTATAGCTCGTATTCGATCAAATAATGAGATAATTTTGACTGTTGCGTCATCTGGTATTGCTTCCTTATTACTACCTGGTGGGCGTACAGCACATTCTCGGTTTCGTATCCCTATTGAAGTTGATAAGGAGTCATGTTGTGCCATTGATGTTGGTTCAGATTTGGCTAAGTTAATCAATTATGCTTCACTTATTATTTGGGATGAAGCACCTCTACAACATCGCCATGTATTTGAAACTGTTGATCGAACATTGAGGGATGTGTGTCGAGACAGCATGGCTGGTGCCGAGCATAAAGTATTTGGTGGAAAGGTTGTGGCGTTTGGTGGTGACTTTCGGCAGATACTTCCGGTTGTTCAGTTTGGTTCACGAAGTGAAATTGTTGCTTCAGCGATTAACAAGTCGCCAAATATATGGAGGTCATGTAAAGTGTTTTCTTTGACAAATAACATGCGTTTACGTGATCCAAGTATTTTTGGTAGGGATCTTATTCAAATGCAGGACTTTAGTAAATGGCTTTTAGACATGGGGACTGGTTGTCTTCCTTCAGTTTCTGTGGATGGATCAGATGATGCTACCTGGATTCGTATACCAAGAGATTTGTTAATTTCTGTAACTGATAATCATCTTGAATCTGTTGTGTTAAATACGTTCCCTAATATTATGAACAGATTTAATGATGTCTATTACTTGAAGGAACGTTGCATTCTTTGTCCGACTAATGATGAAGTTGATATGATTAACCAACATGTTCTTGACAAGATACCAGGTGAAATGTATACATTGTTTAGTGCTGATGAGATATGTGCGAGTACACAAAATGTTGATGAATTGCGTGCTATGTATGCTCCTGAGTTTCTTAACAGTTTGAAATTTTCTGGACTTCCGAATCATGTACTACATCTCAAGGTTGGTGCACCTGTTATTTTGTTGCGTAACCTAAACATGCAACGTGGCTTGTGTAATGGGACGCGGTTGGTTGTATGTCAAATAAGTCGTCGTGTTCTTGAATGTACGATTATTACAGGCCCACATGTTGGAGAGAAAGTATTCATTGGTAGAATTGATATGACTCCAAGTAATTCGTCTTGGCCTTTTGAATTTAAGCGACGACATTTTCCTATAAAAGTTTGTTTTGCTATGACTATTAACAAAAGTCAAGGCCAAACTTTTAGTAATGTTTGTGTTTACTTAGCAAAGCCCGTGTTCTCCCATGGACAGTTATATGTTGCTGCATCTCGTGTAACATCTCGTGCTGGACTAAAGTTCTATGTGGATAATAAAGAAAAATGTCCTAACAATATGACTAAAAATGTTGTGTACAAGGAAGTTTTTTATAATTTGCCATTACCGCCAGATGATAGTATTGTGTAATTGGTGTTGTCAAACGAGGTTGTTCAAAGGTAACATGTTTTCTTTGTTGAGTATTATTAGCCTTGTGTGTATATATATGGGTCTATATGTGTAGTCTTTGTTTATAGTGTTATGGATTATATGTGTGATGTTGATTGCAGTGTTATATATATTTGCAGCTTATTACTTTATAAAATGAATCGTGCAAGTATTTCGGATTTACGTGCTTATTTTACCAACAACTGGCAAGTTGATGTGTTGGTCTCGCGTGCTTGGACATCGTTCAACCCTAAAACAAATCGTATCCTTTCGTTTGACATGATTCTATCTGATGCACAAGTAAGTATTTCTTTGTAATGCAATATTGTTTAGTTTTTTTATTTTACATTGGTAATTATCTAATCTTAAAATGTATATGTTTTTTCAGGGTTCATCTATTCATGCAAAGATTCCATCTAACTTGCTGAGGTTATTTCAAAATGCGTTCAAAGAGGGATGTGTTTACAGGATTCGTAAGTTTGTTGTTCATAAGTATAGTACCATGTATCGTCCATTGCGGTGCGATATTTATATTCAGTTCTTGTATTCAACACGTATTACTACTTATCCGACGCATTCGTCTGTCTTCAGACGATATGTGTTTGATTTTCTTCCATTCAATCTGTTAGCCGATCGTGTTAATGATGACAAATATCTTACAGGTATGTGTGCATTTTATTCTGTTAGTTTTTTTTTCTTCAAGTTTTCTAATGTTATATATATATATATATATGTGTGTGTGTGTGTGTGTGTGTAGATGTTATTGGCGTTCTTAGGGAATGGGGCTCTATTCAGTATCAATTGGAATCTATTTCATCTTGCAATCCTGGTGTACGAAACATTGTTATCTCTAACACCAAGTATGTTAGCGTTGTCTATATTAATTCTTTCGTCTATATTGTTTATTTTTACTCTCTCATTCTTAAATATATATAATTCAGTGATATAAAGGTGAATGTTTCATTATGGGGACACTTAGTGAATCAGTTTTCCGATGGTTATATTCGAAGAATTGCAAAAAATACAGTTGTTATTATTTTGTCATCTTGCAAAGTTCGATCTTACAAGGGTATGGTGTTATGTATAGGTTATGTTGCATTGTTAATTGATTATTTATAACTTATGTTTAAATGTTTGTATTGAATTAGGTTCTACAAGTTTAATGACAACTGTGGCGACTCAAATTTACTTGAATCTTTCTATACCTGAAATTGATGCCTACAAGATTATGTAATTATGTGATTTGGCATGTTTTATTAGATGCATTATTATTTTATGTTTTATATACGTTGTATTTTTTTGTTTTCAGTGAGTCTCCTCAAATTACTATCAATGAAGATAATGCAGCTACCTTTTAAATTACGAGTATTGCAAACATATACAGCCTTCTTACAGCAGGAGATGTGGCTGAGGTATTGTATTGCTAATACACACAAATAAATTATTTTTTGTTAGTTTTTGACTTTTAATCATTAGTTTTTGACTTTAAAACATGTACAGGGAACAATTTTCAACATTGATGCAAACATAAGTGGTGTGGAAATGCATAGTGATTGGAAATATGTTAAGTGTAACAAATGTCGTAAGAAGGCGTCAATGATTGACCCTTACTATTTTTGTTGGAACTGTGAAGAAGATGTTGTCAATCCACATCATGTGTAAGTTTTTTTAATATTTTATTTGTTGTTTGTTTTTCGTTTTATTAATCGTTTCCGTTTTGCAGATACAAATTGGAACTTTGTGTTACTAATGGTACTAATGATGAGATGACATGTGTTCTTTTTAATGAAGCTGTAGTATCTCTACTTAAAATATCTGCTGATGAGTTAGTTAACAGGTCTTTCTCAGAGGTTAATTTTACATTTCCTTTTACAATTATTAGTTGTTTAATTTTTTGCATGTTTAGTATATATTAGTTTGTTCAGTTGTGTTGATAGCTTATTATGTTTTTTGTAGGGTGTTGATGATCCAAATTGGATAGAATCGTATTTGAATGAAATTTATGTTCTCGAAGGGTTATTTTTGTTATTAAGATCGATCCCTATAATTTAGCGCCTAAATTTTCCAGCCGTTTTACTGTTTCTAAATACCTCGGAGATGATATCAATGCGCTTATACATCCTAGGTCTATATCTACAACTGTTGACACTGCCAATCCTCCATCAGCTGGTGTTCTTCAAATTGATGAGGAAACCGAAATGTGTGCAAAGATCAAAGATGTTGAATGGGAGATGGCTGATGAAGTGTTTAGCTCATTAGTTGATAATGATGTTACACCGTCAAATCAATCATCGGTAACTCTTTATGTTTTTTGTTTTTTATTTTCAATATGTATTTGTGGTTTGGTTTTTTGTGAGTTTCAAACTTTTAATTGTTTTCATGACTGTATTAACTTTGTAATATAGGTTACTGTTACTATTATTTTAATATTACTTAATATGGTTAATTAGAGTTAGTTTAATTATTGGTTTGTTTTCTTAGGTTATTGTTGGTAATGGGCGAGATGCTAGCCTTACCCAAAGTGTTGTACAGGTAAATAATTTGTTTTATTTGGGTTTAAGTGACTTTACCTTAGTAAGTTGGTTTGTTTGATAATAGTAACATTACTTCGGAGATGATATCAATGTGCTTATACAACCTAGGTCTATATCTACATCTGTTGACGCTGCCACTCCTCCATCAGCTGGTGTTCTTCAAATTGATGAAGAAACTGAAATGTGTGCAAAGATCAAAGATGTTGAATGGGAGATGGCTGATTAAGTGTTTAGCTCAGTAGTTGATAATTCTGTTACACCGTCAACGCAGTCATCGTTAACTCTTTATGTATTTTGTTTTTTATTTTCAATTTGTATTTGTGGTTTGGTTTTTTGTGTGTTTCAAACTTTTAATTATTTTCATGACTTTATTAACTTTGTAATATAAGTTATTGTTACTGTTATTTGATTAATGGTTCGTATGTTACGTTTAGATTATTGGAGATAACAAGACAGCTGGCAACCATTTGCAATCTGAAGTAGAGGTTAAGTGTATTTTTCTTTAAATTTTATAGTATTAGTTAGCTGGAAATTGATTTTGATGTTGTATATAGGTTATTATTGATACGGAGGTAAATGATTGCCTTACTAAAGCGAGAGTTCGGGTAAATGATTCTTTTATTTGGATGTGTATTATTATGTACTTTGAATGTAATATTGGTTGTTTTGTTATGGCAGGATATTGGTAATGATAAGAAACATGATTACAGTTTTGGTCAATCTGCGATGGAGGTGAATAAATTGGTTTATTTTTTTGTTATTATGTTGGTTATTTTTTTATGTACTTTGAATGTAATATTGGTTGTTTTGTTATGGCAGGATATTGGTAATGATAAGAAGCATGATGACAGTGTTGGTTAATCTGTGATGGAGGTGAATAAATTGTTTTAGTTTTATGTTATTACGTTGGTTATTTTTTTTTTAGTGTAACATGTTGGTTTGTTGCATTTAGGGTATTGTTGGTACTGAGCAATATGAGGGCTCTGCCAGACAAATCAATAAAGAGGTAACTGGTTTTTTGTATATCATTTTAATAATTTAGAAATTATAGAAGTGTTTCATGTTGTCTATGTTTCATGTAGGGTGCTGTTCAATATGATCAAATTACTGATTCTAACAAAAGTCATATAGGAGTGCAAGATGCTGTCAACAATATGTCTAATTCAACGGTTGGTGGTTGTACGGTTGTTAAACAAATTGGAGGGAACTACAAGAAGAGACTTAGGAATAATTCGGAGAAGGTGAAACGCGTTAAGAAGTAGTTCGTTTCCGTCGTTGTCTGTTCACATTCCATAAACGGTTTATGCTTATGTTTTTTTTTTATTTTAATGCAGTTAGTATGTTTGTGTGTTCAAGTAATTTGTTAACTTTATGCTTGTACCTTGTAATGCCGTTTTTGTGGATTGCGAAATCTTTTGTTTTCTTTGTTTTTTTTTTGGGGGGTATTTACTTTTAAAGCTTTTGACTGGTGTATTTTGTGTGACTATTATTTGTATTAGGTTGTTATTAATGTTCATAGATGTCAATTTGTGTGTAGATAATAGTTAATTACTTTTGTAATAGAGAAATTTACATTAGATTAATATTTAACAAATATAATATATAACAAAAATGCAGTATTTATGGTAATGTTTCCCAAAACCACATTGTTATTATTAACACAATGAAAATAACACAATGGTATACGTTAAATACAATTCTTTTGTAATATCAACAGGCATTTGTAAATTAACAAATACGTTGTATCTACTGTCTAATATTTATTGATATTCTACACATAAAATAATCAACCTAAATATTGTAGAGCAATCTAACACAAGTTATGTAAGAAAATAAACGTTTATTAACTATAGCTGTGTTAATACTTTACAATCAGTTAGTATACATACTTCTATATGTTACTTGATCATGTGTTTTGTAATATGTTACTTTATGTAATACATCTAAATTCTAAGCAAAACAAATAAAATTTTTGGTAAAATGGTAAAATAGAGTCATTAGGTAAATTTGTTATAAGACAGTGTCAATATTTAAATAAGTTTATTACATTAAGTAGATAGGATATACTTGTAGAAGGTCAAATACATGAGCGATAAAAAAAAATAAAAGTAATCATGAAACGTTTCTAATAGTTCTTCATTATAGTAACCCTTTCGTTCTTCATCTTCATGTACTCCGACAAGGTATCCTTGAGTTCTTCTAACGAAACTGCTATGTTTTTCTTTATCTGTAACTATTTATCCAGATATTGTATAATCTTTATTTGATCTTCGTTCTGTAGCCCAATCGAAATATATTGCAGAACGTTGTAGTTCAGGTCAGTTTTGTTTCTCTCTACATCTCCAGTGGCGGTGTTATGCATTCTCTGTAGTGTTCGTAAGATTTCTGAATCCTTTTGATCCTCTACAAAGTGTGCAGTGGTTATAATTTTCTTGGCCTCTGTTGTGTCTCCGAAATGGTAGTGTGATCTAGGCATGATTGTAGTTGTGTTGAAGGTAGAGATGTTTCGAGTTAGTGTTAGAAGATAGGTGATGTGTTATGGGTTAGTTTATTTTATAGGTGGTCAGGGGTAGGGAATTGAATAGGCGGTAAAGCGATTGGATTATTCCGTTCAAAAAAAAGCGATTGGATTATTATGTTATAATTACAAAGGTTATTAATATTTTTCGTTGATTCATGCGTAATAAAGCGTGTATCAGTTTAAGTTTCCCGTGTTAACTGAATGGGTTTGTGTGTGTAGTAATAACTGTGTGTAAACGTGTGTCTCTTCAGTTATTCGCATCGTTTCCCCAAGCAGTTTCTACATTATGTAACCATTCCTGCCATTAACCGTTTAGTGTACCCAGATCCAGGTTTATCTAAGTTTACTAACTTTTAAATTGTTACATAATTTATAAAAAAAAAAACCAAACGTGTGTTGCTTGTGTACAAATATGTTATACAATTGTGTTTTTGTCATTGTGTTTTTATGTCATTATTTTTGTGTATGTGTGTGTGTCATATATTACATGTACAGCTTCACCTTTTAAAAACATCAATCCTTTACAAGTCATTCATTTCACCAAACACTTGTCAACTTCAATGAAAAGGGATTCTTTCAAAAGGTCAATCCTGAAACATTTGCATTCTTGCTGGCTTTCTACCATCTCATCAACAAGTCATGCACCTTGGGGTACTAAAATGACAGAAAGTTGGGTAGATGTCTTGTAAGAGGGGCTTCTGCAGTTCAGTGACAACAAGTTTGAAAAACTTATGCCACACTCAAAGAACATAGCATATGCTAGAGCATGGTTGTCAAGATTTATGATACACAAACAAGTACAGACACCAAGAGTGTGAAAAGCTTACATCAGGGGGATATCAATTCCTAGGCAATAAGCTTAGTGTTTTGACCGTACACATACAGCAGATGTTTTCCCAAGCACTGATTGAAAATATTATGATGCTGCTGCTGTTGCTGTAAAGTCTAACTGATAGACAAGTAAGTGTAATATATCATCAAAGATTCAATATCTCATTGATTCACCATCATTCACCATCAGACATCACTGTTTTTGTTCAAACATATGCTCTGTTAATACTGTCCACTGCTGAAAGTCAACCTTTCTTCTCTCATTTCCTTGGTAATCATTGTTGTTCACAATCAGTGTTTTAACCCACTGATAGCTTAGAATCACCCACTGTTTCCAGCATAACCGTTTGCAACCACTGATCTTGCTTCATCAGTGGTTTCATAAAACAACTGTCTTCCATTACTCATCACTTCACCAGGGGTTGGCACGTGGACTTTTGTAATCGCTGCCACGTCAGCATTCCCTTTTTCCCTTTATAAAACCCTGATCAAAACCCCCAAACAGGGTTTTTAATGAGAAACATGTGTTTACGAAAACTATTTTCCCTTAGATTGTGTTTACAAAGTTTGATTCCACTTCCGCTGCATTTAATCTCATTTTACTTTCATTCATTTGTTCAATTATGACAAACAAACACAATCATAAGAAACTCAGATCCTAACAAAAATAAAAGTAAACGTGAAGTCTCTGTGTTGTGTGTAATCATATATGTTATACAATTGTGTGTTTTTGTCATTGTGTTTTTTATGTTGGTACTTTTTAAGTAGTTTGCATGTTATGTATAACATTATTTTTAAGTAGATTTGTGTTACTTATCATAAACGGACTGTACGAATGAAATTATCATGGCAATCTGAATTTAAATATTAAAAAAAACCAACGCATCGTACTACAAACGTAAAAAAAGGGGGATCGAAAAGTAAATGTAAGATATATGTTTTTCGGGTTTTCAATATAAACTGAAACTCTATTGTTGTAACACTTCTGCTTGCTGGAGTTTAGTAACCAATAACCTCGAATTCGTTTTAGACCAGTTGAAAAAACAATCGTCACCTAAGGAAATATGTTCTGCTTGAAGTATATGATGCCATCCAACAACACCGTACCTATGGTAGAAAAAATATGAAAAAGTTTGTTAGTAATATATACACATTGGGTAAAAGAGAAATAATAACTAAGATAATAAATTGATTGACAAACCTTCTTTGACCATCATTGTTGTGTGTACAAAGTTTCGTAACCCAAGTTTTCCTTTAACAACTTTGATCTTTACTCCAGAAAACTCATTTAAACCAGTTAAGTCAGTAATTAACTTGGGAAGGATCTACATTTTATAAGAACGTTAAAAATACGTAAATGTTATTAAATGAAAAACACTAAAAAACAAAAAAAAAACATAAAACAGGATAGTATAATACCAATTGATGAGCTACTGTCATTGCTAAAAAAAATAGTTAGGATCGTCACTAACTTGTCGATAACCTTTCACATTGCTAATATGTTCATATTCTGGCTCAATCAAAGGAGTGTTGTTTAACAAAACTTGACGACCATCTTTATTGAATATGATAATATTAATACGATTCACGTCCTTTTTTTGAAAACACAGAATATCCCCAGGATTTAACCTTAGATCTTCAAAAAATTTAAACCAACCATCAGCAATACAATAATTTGGCCCAATCTTTCTAATACGGACTTCCCATTGATGATACTCGGATACATTAAGTATAACCATGTTATCCGGTAAACGATAATCATAATGTTTTGAAATAAAAGTATCTGGTAGAACCTGTAAAAAAATAATTATTACAAATTTATGTGTATTATGTTTTTTTAATAAATCGTAATAACAAAAAATAAAAAATAAAATCTATAAGAAAATTACGTACCGTTGGGCTTTGTATAGGATTTTGAATAATTTTACAAAACAATTTTCCAAACTCTTTATTTGGATCATGAGAGAAGAGGTTGAACTTGAAAGTACGATCACCAAGATAGTTGAAAATCATGAAGAAAGATTCATGGCCGAAATAGTTTAAAACCTCACACCATCCATCCGTAAAGTAGAACACATCTTCTATTAATGTGATAACAACAGACCATGAATGCGTTTCATCAAATTTAAGACTAACAGTTGAAGATTCTAACTTATTCATCCATATAAATCTACTCATACATATAGGTATAGCCTGAAAACCAAAAAACAAAAGGCAAATTTCTTTCGAATAAAGGATAAAACAATAGGAATCGTTAGTTTAAACAAATAATACGGAAAGGTATGTACCTGTTGAAGGGATAGCGGATCAAGTATAGTTATGATAAAATTCGGACCATGACGATACATGTTAACCCAAACACGAAAAATCAGAAAGAAGACTAACAATCAAATAGTACCTGCAACACATACAATGAAACAAAAAATTTCGAGTATGTATTTATAGGAGAAAGTTTCCATATTATACTTAAAAATACGATTGAATCAAAAGTTGAAATAACTATTTATGTAAATTATTATTCAACTGAATATTGGCCAAAAAAAAATTAATGTAAATGTGTACTAAAAATTTAACCAATTTAAAAAATCTTGATAGTTATCTATTTAATAACTACCTACTACTCGTAATTGTAGGAGCTCTAATATACGTGTGTTAACTACTGCTTGTGATAATATTTGATGGACTTTCATCTTCTTAGGAATCACTTTTCATATTTGTTGTATAGATCGTCAAAGTGTTTGTTATTTAACCTACATTGACAATGAATGTGAAGTTTCTTCCGTCTCTACTGATACTGATGAATATAATCCCAAGACTTTCGTCAAAAGTTGTTACACAGTGCAAGCTTGTGTGTAAAGATTGGTTAGTCTATCTTTCAACACCTGATTTTGCTATGAATCATTGTCGTTTCATGCGCAAATTAGGTGATCATAAGATAATTGCCGTTAACCGATTATTGTGTGATATTCGTTATGTGGATAATGAATCCTCTAAATGTTTCTTAGGTAATAAAGTTCACATTCCCTTCACCGCTCATCCGTGCAATATTTTATTTCTAGCAAGTTTGGATGGGATGGTATGTGTTTGCCTAATCAATACTCGTGAATTGGTAGTTCGAAATCCATTAACTCGTGTGTTCAAGATGCTATCAAATTCTAATTCACAGGGTTTTTTTAATCCGGATGAGGATAGTCTTGGGTTTTGTGTCAGCTCTTCTGGTGATTACAATATTGTGCATATTAAACGGACACATATGTTGGATGTTAACACTTATTCTCTTAGTGAAGGGTCATGGTCAACTCCAATGTTCTCAAACTACAGTCCGTTTAATGTTGACGTCTATAGTTGGTCTGTAGGCACGTTTTGTGCAAATTGTTTATATTTCGTATTGACCAGGTTCTGGTGGGTGGGTAACGCATGTGTACTTCATTTAGATGTTGATAGCAGGGTAATTTCTGATGTTGGATTCCCAGATACATTGGATGTGGAAGCTACAGGTCACTTGGTTAGTATTCGAGATCAACTCCATATGTTGGTTAGTTCCGGATTCTATAGTGTGAATATGGAATTGTGGAAACTTGAAAAAGAAAAGTGGTCAAAAGTATTTTTTTTGTCCACCTGCTATTTCTATGCCATTGATGATTGGGTCGTCTGTGCACTATATGAACAGAAATAAGAAGTTCATTATAGTTCAAGAATGGTGTGATATTACTGATGTAACTGTAGAGGCAGAGGAAATGCATGTTTTTTCGCCTATCATCTTTACTCAAGGCGTGAATGGATCTGTTTATTTTGAAATTACAATTTCACCAAATGTTTAGTTATGCTATTTTATGTAGTTCTTTTATTGTTCTTCGTTGTTTTGATCAGTTAGTAATTGATGTTTGTGGTTGTTTTTATGTGTGGTATAGTTTGTCACAATGAGATTGAATCTTTATGAATTAATGTGTTTATATTATCATGTTAAATATTCATTGAGAGTGTATGATTTTAATATTTTCTTTGTGCGTATTTAATTATGATTACATGTGATTGTGTTTTAAAAACAAAAAGGTGTACCAAAAAAACACAATGGGCCCTTGGAGACCAAGCCCTTAGAGCAGCTTGGAAGCCCTTACCATTGTGCAGTTACGTAGACTTAGAAACTTCCCACGTTGTAATAGGTGCAGTTAATGATTAGTTTTTAGTTGAATGATTTTTTTAGTATAGTCATTGTGTTTTTTGAGTATCATTGTGTCATTGTTTTTCTGTTTTTTATATATTTGATTTCTTTTGTAGTTGCCTATATTTAAATATAACATTGTGTAATTAATTCCTACTTTTTGCTGTCTTTCTCATTCTTTTTTAATAGTGGTTACATATTGTGCAGTTAAGGACAATTAGAAACTTCCCTCTTTATAATATGTCCAGTTAAGGAATAGTTCTTACTGGATTGTTTTTTTTTTTTTTTTTTGCTGGAATATTGTCATTTTATGTTTTGTTTATCATTGTGTTATTGGTATTCTGTTTTCTATATACTAAATAATAAATATAAAAGAAAGACGGAAAACTCCAAAAATAGGTGCCTCCAATGAATGACACATGTCACATATTGGATCGATAACCAACGCTATAAATGTGACAAACATCACCACAAAAGGGGAGGTAAGTTAACCGAATAGACTATAAAGAAATAGAACTAAAGTAAAGTATATTGTCTAAATATGGAGTAAAGTGAAATAACAAAGTAAAGTATGCATGGTCTAAATATCGAAGAGTAAAATAAGTCGTTTTATATTTAAGGCCTATCGTTTCCATCAAACGAATCTCCTCAACCACCCGTTATCAGTGACGTATTTTTCATCATATATGTTATATACATATTACATATTCTATGTTATGTACAAAAAATAACATAAAGGGTGTCGACATGTAGTTACAATGGTGTTTATGAGAATTAGGAACACGTGTAGTCGTTTTTGAGTTTAGATTGGATAGATGCAAAATATCATGTAAAATTATTAAACTAATAATATTATAATTAATTAGAAGAGATTAAAATAAAATAATAATTATCTATAAGAGATACCGTTAAAAAAAGTTATCTATAAGAGATGGCCTAATATAATGACAAGTGTCCCTAAAGTGGTTTATTTTATTATATAGTATCGATATAGATTGTGTAACTAACTTCCTATTTTTTAGTTGTGGTTCTCATTATTTTTCAATAATCCAATTATCATAAAAAACAATATTTTTATAAAAAGGACAAAATAATATATAAAACCCAATGCCAAAAAAAATCTACGATGTAATTATTTTCACAATTGTAATAACACAATGTTTGACAGCAAGCATAGTAATTTATAAAAATAAGATTGATTAATAAAAAGTATATTTGTGTATGTGATTGATTAAAAAGTATCTCCATGTATGTGTATATAAATTAGAAACGGATTCTAATTTATATTGTTATTTAATTAATTATATTTACCCCCTATCGCTCACAGTATGTGAAAACCGTTTACCACCACTACTCGTAGTTTTAGGAGGTTTTACTCACCTGTGTCAACTGTTAATTGGGGTAGTTTCTATGTAGGTATTCATTTTTCAAATGAATCGCTTTTCGTATGTGTTTTCTTCCTCTCTGTATCAACGTCAGTATTTCTAATTAAAGTATAATCGTAAGTGCATATGAAAGATCTTCCATCTCTGTTAATATTGATGAAGATTATTCCAAGACTTCCGGCAAAGGAGGTTATACGGTGCAAGGCTGTGTCTAAAGAGTGGTTAGCCTATCTTTCAACTCCTGAGTTTGCTAGGAATAATTGTCGTTTCTTGCGAGTATTAGGTGTCCAGAAAATAATTGCTCTTGACAAATCATCGTGTGCGATTCGTTATGTTGATGTTGCATCTCCTAGATGTGTTTTAGGCAATAATATTCACATTCCCTTCGATTGTCATCCATGTAATGTGATCTTTTTAGCAAGTTTGGATGGCATGGTATGTGTTTGCTTATGTAATACTGGTGATTTGGTTGTTTGGAATCCACTAACTCGTGTGTTCAAGATGATGAGAAATTCTAATTATCAGGGATTTTACAATATGGATGATGATAGTCTTGGGTTTTGTGTTGACTCTGCTGGTGATTACAAAATTGTGCACATTAAACGCACTCATTTCAGGTTGACTGTTAACATTTATTCGTTTAGTGAAGGTTCATGGTAAACTCCAAGGTTCTTAATTGATAGTCCATATGATATTGCTGTTTATAGTTGGTCCGTTGGGACATTTTGTAGGAATAGTTTGTATTTTGTACTGACCAAGTTCTGGTGTATGGGTAACACAGCGGTTCTTCGTTTGGATGTTGAGTCGAAGGTAATAGAAAATGTAGGTTACCCAGATACATTAAGGGTGGAATCTATAGGTCAGTTGGTGACTATACGAGATGAACTTCATATGTTGGTTAGTATTGGAATGTGTAGTGTAGATGTTCAATTGTGGTGTCTACAAAATAATACTTGGTCGAAAGTGGTGTCTTTTGTACCCCGTGTGTTTATGCCGTTGATGATAGGGTCATCTGTGCACTACATTGAAGGTAACAACAAATTAATTATAGTACACGAATGGGGTGATATTGCTCAGATAAACGTAAGGGCAAAGAAGATGCATGGTTATTTTCCTATCATCTTTACACAAGGCATTGTAGGTGCAAGCTATATTGAAACTGTAGTTTCACCACATGTTTAGTTATGGTTTTGTATTTAGTTGTTTGTTGTTATCATTGTGTTATATACATAGTATTATGTTTGTGGTTGTTTTTGTGGTTGGTATTTTTTTGTATATGGAGAATCAATGTTCGAAATTAATGTGTTATTTTAATTGTTCTATTATGTTTATAATATGGTTGGTGTGTAATATTTTATGCCAGTAAATATAATCAACGTTTGTTTGTCATCGGTAGTTCTTTTAACACTTTGAAAACATCTAACTTTCATACATCTTATCTAAGTTCATCTAATGGTGTTATTAATTTCTACGTTTATCAATTTACAAATAACTAATTCATGTATGTTTGACAATTCGATGTATGACAATACAAGAATAGTTGTAGTTTCTAATCGCAATCGCATAAAAAAGTCATTATTATCTTAAATATGGAGACACTTTTTTATGGAGTCACTTATTGATGTTCTAAATAGTTGGATAAGAAGTCATTATGATATTAAAATATGCAGTGCATTTGGATGATGGAAATATTACCAATAAGACTTCTAATGTTGTATACAGGAAATCACAACTAAATTTATAACTAAATATGAACTTCGACTACCGTTTACAAATTATAATTCTAAACAAAATATGTCATCCATGCCCTAATATAGTAATAATTGTCATCAAGGTTAGGCTACTGTAACACCTGTGTCATTTCAACCATCAAACAAATGCCAAACCAATGAAATATTGTATTTCATACTTTGGACTTGTAAAAATATGTGTATCGTTTGCACATATCAACTCTTGTTCGATTTCAAGCTTTAAATCGCTTTCTGGAGGGTTATACGCGCTCTGATGTGTAGATATAACCAGTTTAATCCAAAAAACACTCCGGAATAGTGAAATAGGCTTAACATACCTTAAATAACCTTTACATAACTTAGATATAAGTTTTGGAAGGTTTGGTGTGGTGAAATCAAAGTTTAATCACTTACAGGGACTAAAGTTGACAAACTACGAAAGTATGCCAATTTGAACTGTAACAGACATTCCGGAACATGACCATAAGTTAAACATACCATAAATATCCTTTACATAGCTTAGAAATAGGCTTTGAGGTGTTCGGTATGCTAAAATAAACTTTTGTGTCAATCAGGGACTAAAAGCGTCAAAAAGTGCACAAGTTTGCATTTTTACGCATAACTTACGTTCTGAATACATCCGGACATCCAAAAATTTATGTAAGCACTAAAACATTTTATTTTAGTGTTTGGCATAAGAAAAATCCATTCGTTTCGTCATTTGGATCGTTTTTCGCGCTTATGCGCATTCC
>JARYGA010022730.1:0-23053 GCA_030545235.1 Helianthus tuberosus | reverse complement strand
CCTTGCAGAAACATGCTTCCTTAAGATCTGGAGGGATAGGGTTGATTTCTATCATTTCCCTATACTGGGCAATATGCTCTTCAGGATCCGTGGTCCCATCATAGAGCTTCATGTTGGGGGTTTGAAATCCTTTTGGGATTTCAGCATCACATATAGGATATGCAAACTGAGATATCTTGTGGCTATCCTGTGATACTTCTGGGATCGGCTGGACTACTCCAGGTACACTGGATATCATGTCCTTTAATTTCTGAAGCTCCCTGGAAAGTGCTGATGTCATACCTGCATCCTGAAAAGATCCAATACCATTAGTAGCAAGAGTATTATTATTATTAGATATGTTACCAGTCTGAGGATTCTGGCCATATCCTGAAGCATATCCTGAACTTCTCACAGTTGACACCCTAACCGAAGAGGGTATCTCAGGAATATGACTTTGGGAATGGCTAGGCACAATATTCCCCCTATTATCCTTAGTATATACTGCAGAACTGAATTTCAAAGCTCTGGGCTGCAAGGGAGTGACAGTATCCTCAGCGGGCCTGCTTGAGCTGGATTTCAAGAGTTGTATCTCTCTCATCAGCATTTGGTTGGTCTCCTGTTGCTGCTTCATCTGTTCCTGTATACTACCAAATAAAGTTAGAATTTCATCATTAGAGGCCAAAACAGGAGCAGATCCCTGAATATTCCGAGTGGGGATAATATCCTGAGGCTGTGAAGAAGCTTGCGTCCTTGGAGGAGGTGGTGGAAGCACCGAACCAATTGTTACAGAGGTTGTAGCAGACACGGTAGAAGAGCTCATGTTTGATCTTGAGGCCATTGAAAATAGTGTGGCAAAAAGTTTTGAAAATAGAAAGCCAAGTAATGATTTTGCAAAAGCTTTTAGTAGAAATAGCACCACTTGCCCCACGGTGGGCGCCAAATTGTTTTGGTCAAAAATTACCTAAGCAATTTAGTGATCAAATTAGTTAAGTGAGGTAGTGTTCTAAGAATGTGTATCTAAAATATGTTGAGTTGGTCGTTTGCAAAAACAGTTTCAGGATATAGCTCAGGATATCGAGCTATATCTATAATCAAACAATGAGCAAAAAGTAAAGGGTGACACGAGATATACAAGGAAAGCCCTTGATCAATCTAGATCGCCGGCACAAAACCTCAGGAGCTGACAATCGCAGCTGCCTTGTTCTTCTTATTACTTCAAATGTCAGGATACAGTGCAGGATAATGACCAGATCGCTACTAAGTGTTACAATGCTTTTTCAGAAAGTGAGAGTTGCGAGAGAGAGAGTAGAAGAGTTCGAGAGTAGTGAGTGTGATGTCCTATTCGATCTGATTTATCCGTCTATTTATAGCTAAGAAATGAAAACAAAATTTCCTATAAATGGGGGATGCCATCGAATATTCTCTAGTTAACGTTGGAGACCAAGTAAAGCGGCCTCTACGTCTTTCTTTGAACAACTTGGACCGAGTCTTCAGGGGAAGAGGTCTACATGAACGTTGCAAACTTGAGCTCGTACTCATGCACATAATCCGTTAGTAATCCTCAGGATACCATGCCAGGATGTTACCAATATCCTGAGTCAGCATCCTGAGTATGAACATTTATCATATAGTCAAGATATAATTCAAGATATTATCTAGGATATGGGCTCAGAATTTCACCCATAACAATGATGACCTTGGGGATGGAGATGTGGACGACTGATCCGTCTTCCACTTGTTTATCTAATTATTTCTTTCTTTTGTTTTGTATAAACAATCGTGGTGATTAAAACTTTTACGAATATTCGTTGTAGTGACTTTTATGGTTTAATTAGATCGGATTTTTTATATCTTATTGTTTTAAAGATATTTCTCATGCTGAGTTGTTACCTTACCCTAAATTGCATGTTTTGAAAACTTGTACAATCACTGTATTATACCTTGGTTCATGAGATTGTGTGTATGTCAAATGTAATGCCTCGTCCTAGCAATAAACCTCCTATTATTCATGGCAACGAGAGTGGTGCTGTTGTGGGCATTATCGCGTTCCTGAAGGAATTACCTGGCTTACCGCCTCATCGCCGAGACGAGTTCCAAATCGAGCTAACTCCTGGAGCGGAACCTGTAGCCCATGCACCACATTGTTTAGCCCCAGTCTTGTTCGTCAAGAAGAAAGACGGTACCTTCCGCATGTGCATAGACTACCGTGAACTCAACAAGGTGACCGTGAAGAATCGTTATCCTCTTCCTCGCATCGATGACCTGTTCAACCAGTTGCAAGGGTCGAGCTTCTATTCTAAGATTGATATGAGATCGAGCTATCATCAGCTGAGAGTCCGAGATGAAGACATCTCCAAGACAGCATTCAGGACTCGTTACGGACACTACGATTTTCTGGGTATGCCTTTCAGGTTGACAAGCACACCTGTGGTTTTCATGGACCTCATGAACCGAGTGTGCAAACCTTACTTGGACAAGTTCATTATTGTTTTCATCGACGACATCCTGATCTACTCTAAGAGTCAGGAGGAACATGAGCAATAGTAGCATCTTATTCTTGAACTTCTTCGAACAGAGCAACTCTATGCTAAGTTTTCGAAGTGTGACTTTTGGCTTCGTGAAGTCCACTTCCTAAGCCACGTGGTCAATAAAGATGGGATTCACGTTGATCCATCCAAGATTGACTCGATCAAGAACTGGCCTGCAGCTCGTACTCCAACTAAAATTCGTCAATTCTTGGGTTTGGCAGGTTACTACCGAAGGTTTATCCAAGATTTTTAGAAGATTGCGCAGCCTCTCACTACCTTAACGCAGAAGGGTGTCACCTACCGATGGGGTGATGCTCAGGAATCCGCGTTTCAACTATTGAAGGAGAAACTTTGCAGCGCCCCCATCCTTTCATTAACTGAAGGCACAGAAGACTTCGTGGTTTATTGTGACGTGTCAATCCAAGGACTTGGTTGTGTGTTGATGCAATGTGAAAAGGTCATTGCTTACGCATCACGCCAGCTCACGGTCCATGAAAAGAACTACACTACCCACGATTTGGAGTTGGGAGCAGTAGTGTTTGCACTCAAGATATGGATACATTACCTGTACGGTACCAAATGCACCATTTACACCAATCACAGGAGTCTCCAGCACATCTTTGATCAGAAGGAGTTGAACATGCGACAGCGTCGGTGGGTCGAACTTCTGAATGATTATGAGTGCGCAATCAAATATCATCCCGGCAAGGCCAACGTTGTGGCCGATGCCCTCAGTCGTAAGGAAACTAAACCTAAGCGTGTACGTGCGTTACAGCTTACGATTCACTCCAGTCTCCCTACCCAAATTCGAGAGGCACAGATTGAAGCATTGAAGGAAGGAAACCTCAAAGCTGAGTCCCTATGGGGATTGGAGAAACGATTGGAACTGAAGGAAGACAGTGCTTACTACTTAGCGAGGCGTATCTGGGTTCCATTTTATGGTAATCTACGTGAGCTTGTGATGGATGAGGCACACAAGTCTCGTTACTCGGTACATCCTGGCTCTGATAAGATGTACCACGACCTCAAAACCACATACTGGTGGCCTAGTATGAAGGCTAAAATAACGACCTATGTTAGTAAATGCTTGACATGCGCCAGAGTTAAAGTTGAATACCAGAAGCCATCAGAACTACTCCAACAATCTGAGATCCCAACATTGAAATGGGAGCAATTTCCATGGATTTCGTCACTGTCTTACCTAGATCTCAGCAGGGAAACGACACCATCTGGGTGATCGTGGATCAACTAACTAAGTCTGCACACTTTCTGGCAATCAAGGAAACTGATAACTTTTCTACGCTCGTAGACATCTATCTGAAGGAAGTAGTCTCTAGACACGGAGTGCCAACTTCTATTATCTCTTATCGAGACTGACGCTTTACATCTGAGTTGTGGCAGGCGATGCATAAATCTTTCGGTTTACGTCTAGACATGAGCACAGCGTATCACCCTCAGACGGATGGGTAGACTGAATGCACCATCCAGACTCTGGAAGACATGCTTCGAGCGTGTGTTATCGAATTTTGTAACGGTTGGGAAAGACACCTACCTTTAGTAGAGTTCTCATACAAAAATAGTTACCACACCAACATCAAAGTTTCCCCATTAGAGGCTTTGTACGGATGGAAATACCGATCACCTCTATGCTAGGCAGAAGTTGGCGATAGCCAAATCACTAGCCCAGAACTCGTTGTCGACACAACGAATATGCGTAGGAAGCCTCTCGAGTTCCAGGTTGGGGATCGAGTGCTACTTAAAGTCTCACCATGAAAAGGTGTGGTCCGTTTTGGCAAACGGGGCAAACTTAATCCGCGATATGTCGGACCTTTTGAAATCACTGAGAAAATCGGCAAGGTAGCTGACAGACCGAAATTGCCCGAAGAACTCAATGATGTTCACAACGTCTTCCATGTGTCAAATCTGAAGAAATGCTTATCAGACGAGACCCTCATTGTTCCTTTCAAGAAACTTACTATCGACGACCAGTTGCGCTTCGTCGAGGAACCAGTGGAAATTATGGACCGGGAAATCAAGACTCTCAAACGTACCAAGATACCTATTGTTCGAGTTCGTTGAAACTCCCATCGGGGACCAGAGTTCACTTGGGAACGAGAGGACCAGATGAAACGCAGGTACCCCCAGTTGTTCAAGAAAGGTGAGTCCAGTACTGAAGCTACTTTGGAATTTTGTGATGAAATTCCAAACCAACGGGGGGATAATATGATACCCCAGGAAAACGCACAACACAACTAGCTTCTCTGGAAACTATGTGCTAAATTTCGGGACGAAATTTCTTTCAACTTGGGGATGATGTGACAACTCGTGTAAATTCCTGAATGTTTCGTTTTACTGTGTAATTTCATGTACGTTAAATGAATTGAATTTGGTGATTGATTTTAATTGAACGATTGTGTGCTTGGTAATATGTAATGTGAATTACGGGAAACCCGAAACAGAGATGTTGGAATACGTTATTTTGTGAATCGAAGCGTTGTAGAATATTGTTATGCGATACGAAACATTTTAATTAGTTATTTCATGAAACTTGCGAAACCGTCACTTAGTAAATCCAACCCAAGCCCACCCCCCTCTTCTTCTTGCGCCACTTACGGGCCCAACCCCACCCCATGTTTCCCCCATGCGAAACATAAGCCCAAACCCATACTCTCTTGTTTCTTGTAGCCCATTAGCCCAACTTCCTTGTGTTTTAATTATACGCACTTGGATTTGGGAACAAGAAAAATCAAAACACAAACCCTAAACATCCCCTAGAGTGCGACGGCCAGGAAGACCCCCCCCCCCTTGCGCAAATGAATTCCAGTTCAGCTTCTTGTTCGCTCCTTCTTCCTCGTTATCCCTTCTCTTGCTCCAAGGTTAGTATTCTTGATTTGGATTGCGATTCATGGTGTGATTTTGTGGAAACATGGCTGTGATTTTTAGTTGTTATGCTAGGATTTTGTTGTTGCATGATTTGTTTCGGTTAATTATGCGATTGTGTGAATTGATTGATGATATGCATGCATACATGATCATTGGCTGCATTTTTTAGGGAAAATCATGATGTTTATATCTAGGGTTTTGTGATTATTGATATGGTTAGGTGATAATCGATGATTAACCTGCTGTTAGTTGTTATTAGGAAGAGTCGGGATTGTCACACCCCGACCACGTAAAACAACAACACGTGGCGGAAACGTCGGAGAGTGTTGTAACAGAATCATTGTTTCATAACACATGGAAATTGAAATATTGTTTTATTGATTAAAAGAGTTACAATGTCTTGACAATCAAAGAAATATAACATAAATAACTAGTCTTGCATCTTTTATTGACACTAAGGCCCAAGTCCGCCTAAGTGTATCTCGATAAGTCCTATGCATCATCTCCTGAAAACACATGTGAAAATAGGTACGTCAGCATAAAAATGCCTGTGAGATACATAGGTTTTGTGAAAATAGGATTCATGACTTGTAAGTTTAAGAAAATGTTTAATAAAGTTTAGTCATGAACCTTGTAAATTGATTTGTTTTGTAAATCGTTTGAAAAACAATAAGTTCAGATGATATGTATGAATAAGAGAATAATGTATGGTTAAATGAATAACCATGTAAAATGAGTTTGTATAAGATAAGTTGTTTGTAAAACAATGTCTTGTGAAAAGTATGTTATTTGTATAAAATGTTATATGTCTCAAATTGAAATGATTCAAATAACGCTACGATATGTAATACCATACAAACACTTATATATAGGAAGTACCAGCGGCGAATCCACCATGCTTGTATCATATTACACACGCCTCGTTACTTAAATCACTTACTCAAACCAAACCATCAAGATGTAATGCTTAACAATTATAGAAATGTTTATGTATAGTCCAAAGTCTATTGTCAAATGTAAATCATGTCAACAGATACAAATGGTTCACACGGTTCAACAGTTACAAACGGTTCATATAATCAAATGGTTATGATGGTTCACATAGTCAAATGGTTACAACGGTTCAAAATGTAATATAATGTGTTCATATGCTGGATGAGCATATGCAACAAAATGTAATGTAAAACAATGTACTAAGTATGCACACAATGGACATACATAGCATGAAATGTAATGTAAAACAATGTACTAAGTATGCACACCATGGACATACATAGCATGAAATGTAATGTAAAACAATGTACTAAGTATGCACACAATGGACATACATAGCATGAAATGTAATGTAAAACAATGTACTAATAGTGTACTAATGAACATAGCAAGTATGTGATATGAAAACATGGAAACATGAAAGTAACAAGTAGGCACATGTGTTTCACCCCAAAACAGTTTGAAAACGGTAAAAGAGGGGTCTATGTACTCACTTGAGATTGCTCAATAGACTTTAGATATCCACCAAGCAAAGCTAGAAGGTCACGAATATCAAACGGCACCTAATATAGGTAACTACATTAATAACCGGACCTATATCGGAGGATTGGATAGAATGAGGGCCCGTAAACCAAATGAGTATGGGAACTCATGTAATATGGTTTAACAAAGCCTACATACTAAAATGAAACCTAACCTAAGTGCTTACGGCCCATTATGACCCGTTTAGGTAGCTTAAGCTACTTTAACGCGTCGTTCGCGTGAAACGCGTTCGGACTGCTTAACTAGTCCTATGTCAAGTAATATATGCCTTAACATGTCTAATATTGTTGCCAAATCAGTTTAGATACCAAAAGTTATGTTACATATGAATAAAATGAATTTTGGCGTAAAAAGGGTATTTTGGTAATTTACCTAAGGCATATATATTACCTATCATATAACTAACTAAACGTCGTGACCATAAGGTATAACCTCGGAAGGTTATTCCCTATACCACTATGGTCACCTAATGTGTTTGGTCGGATCCTAATGATCGACCAAACGGGTCGGGTTCGAAAGTATAAGCGATTGTTTAGATCGCTTACCTTACGACCCTATATAAGCACAAAACTAAAAGTGACGAGCTAAGCATGTTAAAACATGCTTAAATAAGTTTAGAAAACAGGTTTGGTATCAAAACAAAGATTTTGAAACCTAAGAGTAGTTTGGTTACAAAATACGCAAGAATGCGCATTTTGGCCGAAACTACGACTCGTCACTGAGCCTAGATAACGTGGTAATCAGTAGGTATAGTCACTAGGGACTATAACCATCGTGATCACGCTCACGTTATGAAGTTCAAATGAACTTCGCATTGACCATAACCTGGTCAATGCAGAAAGTCAAACAAAGTTTGACTTTAACGCTAAAATGAATGAAAAGAACGAAAGAACACTTACAAAGGGTCCCCGCAAGATTGATAATCCAAGTATTCTCAGGTATGAGGTGATGAAACACCCCAACTTAGAGAATTCTCAGATTTCAAGTGGGTTTTGCAAGTGAACTTGATGGGTATTTATAGGATTCTTGGAACCGTTAGGATCGTTTATCGAATAACATGCTTTGATCTTGCCCCTACACTTGTTGCAACCTTGTGGTAACTCAAAATGGCCCCCCAACATCAGGGATTAACATGTGGCATTGGCCTTTGGAGTGTTGAGCAGCTGTTAACAACTTATTAAACAACTTTTTCTGATCTGAAAGGGCCTCGCGTGATGCCTAGGGGGCTAGGTGTCACGCCTAGGTCCTTCTGATCAGCAAACAGTTTCCAAAGTTTCCATTTCAGTCCCCGTTGTGTATTAAGGCCATTTCCGACATGTTTAAGGCTCGTTAAGTCAACTTTAAGGCCCTAAAATGATGCCTAAACATTGTGGACATGAAACATGCTCAAAAATATCCCGGATGTCGGTTCGTTTGGTCGTACGATCGCGATGTTCGCTTAATTACGACGACATGCGCATAAGCGCGAAAAATGATCCAAATTGCGTGACGAATGGATTTTTCTTATGCCAAACACTAAAATAAAATATTTTAGTGCTTACATAAATTTTTGGATGTCCGGAGGTATTCAGAACGTAAGTTATGCGCGAAAATGCAAACTTGTGCACTTTTTGACGCTTTTAGTCCCTGAATGACCCAAAAGTTTATTTTAGCACACCGAACCCCTCAAAGCCTATTTCTAAGCTATGTAAAGGATATTTATGGTATGTTTAACTTATGGCCATGTTCCGGAATGTCTGTTACAGTTCAAATTGGCATACTTTCGCAGTTTGTCAACTTTAGTCCCTGTAAGCGATTTAACTTGATTTTGCCATACCAAAGCCTTCGAAACTTATTTCTAAGTTATGTAAAGGTTATTTAAGGTATGTTAAGCCTATTTCACTATTCCAGAGTGTTCGTTGCATTAAACTGGTTATATTTACGCATCAGCTCGCGTATAACCTTCCAGAAAGCGATTTAAAGCCCGAAATCGAACAAGAAATGATATGTGCAAAAGATACACATATTTATACAGATCCCAAGTATGAAATATAATATTTCATTGGCTTGGTATTTGTTTGATGGTCACAGTGACCCAGGTGTCACAGTCTCCCCTACTTTAGGAAATTTCGTCCCGAAATTTATTCGTAGGAGTCTATCTGTGACTTTGTGTCAAATAACCACCTGAGATATGCAAGGCATAATCCTGTCATTTCCTTAACGGACATTTTTCAGAAATTGAAATGAAGGAAGAATCAGGGATATTCATTTCCCTTCGATGGATAATTTTCAGAAACGAAAAATGCACGGAATGAGTCATTTTCCTTAATGGGTATCCTTCATAAACGAAAATGCACGGAATGAGTCATTTTCTTAATGGGTATCCTTCAGAAACGAAAATGAACGGAATGAGTCATTTTCCACAATTCCTCCAGAAATGAAAATGAACAGAATGAGTCATTTTCCACAATTTCTTCAGAAACGAAAATGAACGGAATGAGTCATTTTCCACAATTTCTTCAGGAACGAAAATGAACGGAATGAGTCATTTTCCACAATTTCTTCAGGAATGAAAATGAACGGAATGAGTCATTTTCCACAATTTCTTCAGAAACGAAAATGAACGGGATAAGTCATTTTCCACAATTTCTTCAGAAACGAAAATAAACGGAATGAGTCATTTTCCACAATTTCTTCAGAAACGAAAATGAACGGAATGAGTCATTTTCCACAATTTCTTCAGAAACGAAAATGAACGGAATGAGTCATTTTCCATAATTTCTTCAGGAACGAAAATGAACGGAATGAGTCATTTCTAGACACACGACCAAACTTGCTGTGGTTTCTGTGCACTGAATTCCATAATTATGTATGCATCCATAATTACGTAATTCCTTGCATAGTCCGCACAGTTTGTCTTGTAGTGTTTAGGGGAGGAAAATCAAACCTGTGATGAGTGTGACTAGACTACCATAGGGTCCTTTTAATTAGATCGACAAATGATCCTTTAAAATTAGGCCACCAAGGAGTCCTTTCAGCTATATCAACACACAATGTTCCTAACCAGATTTTTGGATCGATCTGTTTAACTAGACCACTCACGGGGTCTAAGTATGGAGTAGTACTTTATAATCCAAGGGACTTAACTACAACGTAGAAGTCCATTAAGGATTTTAGGTAGTACCTTTGGGTATCCTACTATGAATCCCTTATACGAAGATATGGAAGATTCTACGAGGATTTGGATAACAAAATTTGGATCACACAAAAACATAAAAGGGAACACATAAGCACTTAATCACATAATTGTTTAACTTGATTATTAATTTGTTATTAACTTGCTATTGATTGAATATGGATATGGAAACCAGTCGATGGACTTCAATGTCCTCTGGGATCTATCTGAAAAGATAGGAAGATCTCCCAAAAATTCGATTTTGTTTTCAAAGAAACGTAATATTCGAATTAAGGAACATAACATTTTTAGGATTTACGAAAATACCCTTAGGTACCCTATTAAGGATTTATAGTGGTACTTTGGGTATTCGTCCAGTGTTGTAACTTGCGTCTTGTACTTCGTTTCCTCGGAAGAAACGGGTACTTAGGAATTTCGTGGACAACGCAAGAGATCATAAAATAGAAAAAAAATCTTGGGGGGTAGTTTGCTTTTCAAGGAATATGATTCCTTGATTGTCGGTATTGTAGGGGATATGTTGTTTATACATACAACCACATAAATACATTGCAATGTAAATAAAAGATTTATTTATAAACAATGATAACAACGATTTCATGGACCTTGACAACAAAAGAAAATAATACATAAGATGTGATTATTTCTAAAGGGTGTTGTCTTTTAGTCGGTCAGATGCTCATCCCTGTGCTGGATTTGCATTAGCAAGCTTTGGGCAATTTCTTCGGAAATGACCCATCTCGCCACAATTGTAGCAAGAACCTGGTGGAAAGTAAGCTTGAGCAGGATTGTTGTCAGCTTGATTTGGTGCAACTGCTGCTCGGTAAACTTTTGCTGTATGACCTTTAAGTCCACAAATTTGGCATTCGCGGCACTTCACACTAGCATGATGATGAAGGTTACATTGGTTGCACAAGGGTGAAGTTCCATTGTATGGCTTCCTAGCAGGGGGTTGAGCTGGTTGGTTGGGGACGACTTGACCATTGTGAGCGACCACGGCGAAGTTCTGAGAAGCCTTTCGCTTCTTTGACCTCTTAGGGGATCCAGTCTGTTCATCCATGGTCTTTGATTCCTCGATTGGTTTCTTGTCACTTTTTCGAAAAAGTTTACCTTTCCTGATCTGAGATTCAGTCAAGGTTGCAGCTAGCTCAATGGCCTGTCTAACTGTAGTAGGGTTGCTACCAGTTATAATGTCTTATACTGAGTCAGGGAGGCCATCAATGTACTTTTCGATTGCCTTATCCAAAGGCGTAACCATATTCGGGCATAACAAACTTAACTCCTCATAACGATCCGTGTAGGCTCGATGCTCACCGCTATCTTGCTTAAGATCATCGAATTCCCTTTCCAAGGCCCTGATCTCGTGACGAGGACAAAATTCCTTCATCATCAGTGCTCTAAGTTCTTCCCACGTTTGAGCCAGTGCCACTTCGGCGCCCCTATCTCTCATCACACTGTTCCACCATGTCAAAGCTCGTTTCTCAAAGACACTAGATGCGAAATCTACCTTTCGCTCGTTTGGACATTGAACATGTCTGAAGGTGCTCTCTAAACTCTCGAACCATTGCAGAAGTGCAGTCGCTCCTTGAGACCCAGAAAACTTTGATGGCTTAGCCGAGTTGAACGTCTTGAAGTTGCAGGGGGCATTATTGTTGTTGAGGGCTTGGTTACATTGAGCAACGATGTTCGGGGTTGCAGCAGTCATTTGCTGTGTAATGACAGCTGCCAGCTCTTCAATAGATACCTGATTTTCGCGTCGTGGAGGCATTCTAAAAGGGGAAACAAGAGAGAAAACAAATGAAATGGCATTGGGTAAGAATAGGATGTTACAATTACCGACCAAAATCATGGGTGATGGTCATTTGTTTGAACCACGAAGCAAACAACGACACACAAAGGCTGAATCAAAGCAATTAGATCCTCATAATGTATCGTGAAGACATGCTCGCCTATATGTGGACACTCACCCCAAGAGTTCCCTGGTAAGAGTGACTGGTCCGATTATGTGGATTTGTATGAACACTCTAGCCTTAGACAGAAAACTCAGGGTACAGGCATTCACTCTTCCAGTTTGCACGTGTTCACACTATTTAGGACCAAAAACTTTGACGAGATTTTGAAAACTCAAAGGGGTTCAAAACCTTATAACAGAGGGTTCAAAACCTAACAATAGAGGGTTCAAAACCTTACAATAGAGGGTTCAAAACCTAGTAATCAATCATCCAAAAACAGATGATTAATTTTCAAAGCGGATTCGGAATTGATGTTCTCGTCGTGGTTATCACCTAAGGATAGGTGACGTGCATGTTTTAAGATCTAAACACAAGATAACTTGTGTTGGGGTCCTAGAAAGGTTATAGTCTAGGTCAAAGCATTACTAATAACCTAATTCCCTATAACCATTGGCTCTGATACCAACTTTTCTGTCACACCCTGACCACGTAAAACAACAAAACGTGGCGGAAACGTCGGGGAGTGTTGTAACAGAATCATTGTTTCATAACACATGGAAATTGAAATATTGTTTTATTGATTAAAAGAGTTACAATGTCTTGACAATCAAAGAAATATAACATAAATAACTAGTCTTGCATCTTTTATTGTCACTAAGGCCCAAGTCCGCCTAAGTGTATCTCGATAAGTCCTATGCATCATCTCCTGAAAACACATGTGAAAATAGGTACGTCAGCATAAAAATGCCTGTGAGATACATAGGTTTTGTGAAAATAGGATTCATGACTTGTAAGTTTAAGAAAATGTTTAATAAAGTTTAGTCATGAACCTTGTAAATTGATTTGTTTTGTAAATCATTTGAAAAACAATAAGTTCAGATGATATGTATGAATAAGAGAATAATGTATGGTTAAATGAATAACCATGTAAAATGAGTTTGTATAAGATAAGTTGTTTGTAAAACAATGTCTTGTGAAAAGTATGTTATTTGTATAAAATGTTATATGTCTCAAATTGAAATGATTCAAATAACGCTACGATATGTAATACCATACAAACACTTATATATAGGAAGTACCAGCGGCGTATCCACCATGCTTGTATCATATTACACACGCCTCGTTACTTAAATCACTTACTCAAACCAAACCATCAAGATGTAATGTTTAACAATTGTAGAAATGTTTATGTATAGTCCAAAGTCTATTGTCAAATGTAAATCATGTCAACAGATACAAATGGTTCACATGGTTCAACAGTTACAAACGGTTCATATAATCAAATGGTTATGACGGTTCACATAGTCAAATGGTTACAACGGTTCAAAATGTAATATAATGTGTTCATATGCTGGATGAGCATATGCAACAAAATGTAATGTAAAACAATGTACTAAGTATGCACACAATGGACATACATAGCATGAAATGTAATGTAAAACAATGTACTAAGTATGCACACAATGGACATACATAGCATGAAATGTAATGTAAAACAATGTACTAAGTATGCACACCATGGACATACATAGCATGAAATGTAATGTAAAACAATGTACTAAGTATGCACACAATGGACATACATAGCATGAAATCTAATGTAAAACAATGTACTAATAGTGTACTAATGAACATAGCAAGTATGTGATATGAAAACATGGAAACATGAAAGTAACAAGTAGGCACATGTGTTTCACCCCAAAACAGTTTGAAAACGGTAAAAGAGGGGTCTATGTACTCACTTGAGATTGCTCAATAGACTTTAGATATCCACCAAGCAAAGCTAGAAGGTCACGAATATCAAACGGCACCTAATATAGGTAACTACATTAATAACCGGACCTATATCGGAGGATTGGATAGAATGAGGGACCGTAAACCAAATGAGTATGGGAACTCATGTAATATGGTTTAACAAAGCCTACATACTAAAATGAAACCTAACCTAAGTGCTTACGACCCATTATGACCCGTTTAGGTAGCTTAAGCTACTTTAACGCGTCGTTCGCGTGAAACGCGTTCGGACTGCTTAACTAGTCCTATGTCAAGTAATATATGCCTTAACATGTCTAATATTGTTGCCAAATCAGTTTAGATACCAAAATTTATGTTACATATGCTTAAAATGAATTTTGGCGTAAAAAGGGTATTTTGGTAATTTACCTAAGGCATATATATTACCTATCATATAACTAACTAAACGTCGTGACCATAAGGTATAACCTCGGAAGGTTATTCCCTATACCACTATGGTCACCTAATGTGTTTGGTTGGATCCTAATGATCGACCAAACGGGTCGGGTTCGAAAGTATAAGCGATTGTTTAGATCGCTTACCTTACGACCCTATATAAGCACAAAACTAAAAGTGACGAGCTAAGCATGTTAAAACATGCTTAACTAAGTTTAGAAAACAGGTTTGGTATCAAAACAAACGGTTTTGATACCTAAGAGTAGTTTGGTTACAAAATACGCAAGAATGCGCATTTTGGCCGAAACTACGACTCGTCACTGAGCCTAGATAACGTGGTAATCAGTAGGTATAGTCACTAGGGACTATAACCATCGTGATCACGGTCACGTTATGAAGTTCAAATGAACTTCGCATTGACCATAACCTGGTCAATGCAGAAAGTCAAACAAAGTTTGACTTTAACGCTAAAATGAATGAAAAGAACGAAAGAACACTTACAAAGGGTCCCCGCAAGATTGATAATCCAAGTATTCTCAGGTATGAGGTGATGAAACACCCCAACTTAGAGAATTCTCAGATTTCAAGTGGGTTTTGCAAGTGAACTTGATGGGTATTTATAGGATTCTTGGAACCGTTAGGATCGTTTATCGAATAACATGCTTTGATCTTGCCCCTACACTTGTTGCAACCTTGTGGTAACTCAAAATGGCCCCCCAACATCAGGGATTAACATGTGGCATTGGCCTTTGGAGTGTTCAGCAGCTGTTAACAACTGATTAAACAACTTTTGCTGATCTGAAAGGGCCTCGCGTGATGCCTAGGGGGCTAGGTGTCACGCCTAGGTCCTTCTGATCAGCAAACAGTTTCCAAAGTTTCCATTTCAGTCCCCGTTGTGTATTAAGGCCATTTCCGACATGTTTAAGGCTCGTTAAGTCAACTTTAAGGCCCTAAAATGATGCCTAAACATTGTGGACATGAAACATGCTCAAAAATATCCCGGATGTCGGTTCGTTTGGTCGTACGATCGCGATGTTCGCTTAATTACGACGACATGCGCATAAGCGCGAAAAACGATCCAAATTGCGTGACGAATGGATTTTTCTTATGCCAAACACTAAAATAAAATATTTTAGTGCTTACATAAATTTTTGGATGTCCGGAGGTATTCAGAACGTAAGTTATGCGCGAAAATGCAAACTTGTGCACTTTTTGACGCTTTTAGTCCCTGAATGGCCCAAAAGTTTATTTTAGCACACCGAACCCCTCAAAGCCTATTTCTAAGCTATGTAAAGGATATTTATGGTATGTTTAACTTATGGCCATGTTCCGGAATGTCTGTTACAGTTCAAATTGGCCTACTTTCGCAGTTTGTCAACTTTAGTCTCTGTAAGCGATTTAACTTGATTTTGCCATACCAAAGCCTTCGAAACTTATTTCTAAGTTATGTAAAGGTTATTTAAGGTATTTTAAGCCTATTTCACTATTCCGGAGTGTTCGTTGCATTAAACTGGTTATATTTACGCATCAGCTCGCGTATAACCTTCCAGAAAGCGATTTAAAGCCCGAAATCGAACAAGAAATGATATGTGCAAAAGATACACATATTTATACAGATCCCAAGTATGAAATATAATATTTCATTGGCTTGGTATTTGTTTGATGGGCACAGTGACCCAGGTGTCACAGGGATCGTTTACACGCATTTTGGTGTTGTTTAAATGTAAAACAGTAAGCTGATTGATGAAAACAGCCAATTTCAGTTGGCTGTAAACGGACCGTTATAAATCGAACAATTGATTTTCTGAAGTCTAAATTATACATTTTCGAAAAACATTTCAAATGGTGCTGGAATCATATTTTTTTGAGGTCGTTTGCTATTTTTAAAGGTCCGTTTTGTACAGCAGCAAAAGCTGCATTTTTCTAAAGAAAATGTGTGTTATGTTTTTCACCATAACTTGAAATCTGGATAGAGTTAGTGTGACAACTGTCAAAAATCCAGGTATCCGTACAATTAATTAATCTTGATTAATGCTTAATGACTGTGCTGAATTACAAATTAACTGCTTTCTGATTACTGCCATACACATACATGTGCATCATACATTATTTAATGACATATCAATATTGCATGAAAGCTATATTGCTTTAAATGATGCACAAAGCATAGTTAGCACAGTTATCTGATAAATCAGGAATATGCTGACAGAGTTCAGTACATAGACAGACAGTGTGTTAAGACATAGAATGAGCCAGAAACCAAGTACTACACTAGTATAGAGTGTAGGGAAGTAAGGACCACAAAACTGCTTTTTTAGGTGATAGTTTAAGTGCCGGAAAGTGCCTAAAACTCACCCAAAGTGCTGAATTCAGCAAAATTCAGCATAAATCAGCATTTTAACACATAAATATTATGCAAAAACATGATAAAATGATCCTGAATGCTTTCCTAAGTGTCGGGAATTAAAAGTGTCACAAAAGGGTACATAAAGAACACTAAACTGCAAGTTTAGCACTTTAACGAATCAGTATCCAACCGAACAACCGGACACTACCCGAAACACCAAATTTACACTAGAAGCACTGTTTCAATATTTCCAAGCTAGTTATGATCCCCGAACATCATAACACCTCCTAAAAATATCTAATAACCGAAACACGTAACGAACACTTGGATTTGAACTAAATTGCAACTAAAGGTTTAAACCTACACCTAGACCCCCCCCCCCACCTATGGGACGGCCATGCCTCACGCCCATACCTTCAAGATTTTATTTCATTAATAAATTAGATCTTGTGCTTACTTTTTGTAACACATTACACATAAGTTAATAAGGGTTGATGGTTATAAAGAGAACATGGAAGATCTAGAGTTCATTATCTCACACACACTTCACACTCATCTTCCTCCCTCTCTTGCTCTCACTCTCGGCCGAACATAGGCACCACCACCATCACTTTCATTCCTTCATCTTCATCCATTCCAAGATCATACAAGGGTGTTAGAGTCCATACAAGGAAGCTTGGTGGCTTTGGATCTTGAAGGACCTTCTCTATTTGCTTTTATCCTCTTGATTTCTACTCTTGATCATCCCTAGCCTTGTGCTAGTGGTAAGAATCTTAATCTTGCTAGTTTACTTCCATTTTTAGTGGTTAATGATGAATCATGATCAAAAATATCAAGAACACTAAAGAATCATATGAAGTAAACATGAATATAAGCTTGTTTAGTAAAGATATCTTCATGAATATAAGTTGTTATGCTTGTTGATCTTTGATTGTTTGTAGAAGTAATGTTAATCATCATAAGGTCTTGCTAAATCATGATTAAAAACATAGTTTAGCAAGATGTGAAAGTATAAATTGTTGTAGGATGATGGATCATCCACACTTAAAGCATGAACTTGAAGGAAATAATGTTTTCTTGAAAAACCATGATTAAAGTGAGTTGTTGATCTTATAGATCTAAATATTTATGAAGGATTTCAAAGAAACCAAGTTAAAAACATAAGTTTCATATAATCTTGGTTCTTACATAAACAAGACTTGTTTTTAGTGATTAACTAAGTGTAGAAACACTTGTGTAACAAGAAATTTCATTAAGAAACATTTTTGTAAAACATGATTACAAGTTGTAAACATCTAAATCTTTCAAGAATGATGTTTTTAAATAAACAACCACACTTTGAAGGGTAACTAAACTCACTAAACACCCTACCAAGTTACTACAAATTTTCATAAACTTTCAAGTTCATGAAGTGGTAGATTAAGCATGGTTTTGGCAAATTGGTAAGTGTAAGTTGTTTAGAGTTAATTATGAATTGATTGTGATGATTTTTACAAAAGAAAATGATATGCTTGAAAGCATGGAAACCTACATTTTTAGAGGAAACTATGGCAAAATTTTCTAAAAATATTAACACTTAGAAAAAATATTTATAAACATACACCTACAAGTGTATTTTCAACAATAGATGGTTTCATAAGCTTTGCCATAATTTTTTGTTACAAAAATACAAATATTGGAGGTTGGTTTTTATAAATAAAAGTGGTTAAGTATATATTTAGAATATATATACAATGAAGACACACATGTGTGATTATTTGTATACTTTGTGTGATGGTTATATTATTTTAGGACTTGAAATAATATAACACATCAAAATACCAAGGATTACCATCCAAAATATTACCAAAATCCCAAGGAATAAGTATATAAGTTACACACAAAATATTGGCGAAACCGAACAAGAAATGTAACTTACAAAACATTCCGGAACTAAATTCACAAGTATATTTTGGTGAATGATATTTTGGACACAAGGAAACGAAAGTATGATTTTTATTATCACAAGAGTATATCATATTTTGACAAGAAGGAAATATATGATTTTTGGTGAATATATATATATATATATATATATTCCTTGGAATTATTAGAGGATATATTATTTTTGGGAAAATATATATTTTCTTGAGTAAACTTAAAATACATTATTTTTGGATAAAAATAAGTTTATATATATTTTCTAAGTTAGACTTGAAAATATATTATTTTGGAACTACAAATATTTTTGCCAAAAGAAAGATTATAAATAATTTTTCTAAGTGATACTTCCTAAATATATATTTCGGAAATATATATGTTGGTGGACTTTTATTAGAAGTAATATTCCGGAAGGTATAATATAAATTTAAGTATATGAATACTTAATGAATACAATAAAATACGTATTCTCACACGTATAAATACTCACCGGAATACGACACCAATGCATGGCAAAATATACAAATACCAGCGTACGAATACACATGTATAAGATACCCCCATCCTTCGGAAGGAAATACAAGTATAAGTACTTGGGAAGTATTAAGTTAATATATATTGCTTAACAATTATTCCAAAAAAAAATTATAGATATAATTTAAGTTGAAATATTAACTATTTTGACAACAATTATATAACTTGGAATAATAACAAAGGCATAAAAGAAACGTAACTCAGAAACGTTAACACCAAGTCAAGGCACGGCCCGTTCGTCTAACAGACATTAGTACGTTGTAGGTAGTCGTGTTCACCGGAGAAGTTCGAGTTACGATTGTTGAAGACGCAAGACTGTGAGTTTCGTGTTCCCCCTTTTCTTTAACTGTTTTCAGTTTTATAACTTCGGGGGTGAAATACATGTTACAATTGTTTACAAACATTATTATTTGGTATGGTTAGCTAAGGAAGGGTACACTTAGATCATGTGAGTGGTGGGCATAACGCTTAAGGCCATCAATCCTCGTTGTAGGACCGAGGGACATGAGTGATAGATCTATTTGGGTGTAGCTAGCCCCATGGGTAGACTATGTCTTACAGCCGGAAGCCCGGTGCAAAATTTTCTAGGTTTGAGCTACCTGCATCACGTCACACATATCAATGGCCTTGCAAACCATTGGTGATCTGTTTTTCCTTGTTGCTTTCATGTCACACTCCGACCACGTAAAACAACAAATCGTGGCGGAATCTTCGGGGAGTGTTGTAACAGAATCATTGTTTCATAACACATGGAAATTTAAATGTTGTTTTATTGATTAAAAGAAGTTACAATGTCTTAACAAACAAAGAAACATAACATAATTAACTAGTCTTGCGTCTTTTAATGTCACTAAGGCCCAAGTCCGCCTAAGTGTATCTTGATCAATCCTATGCATCATTTCCTGAAAACACATGTGAAAATAGGTACGTCAGCATAAAAATGCATGTGAGATACATAGGTTTTATTGATTTAGGATTCATGACTTGTAAGTTTAAAGAAAATGTTTAACAAAAGTTAGTCATGAACCTTGTAAAATGTTTTCTTTTATAAATCATACAAATAGTGATAAGAAATCAGATGATATAAAAGAAAGATGCATAGATAGATATATAACCAAGTAAAAATGAATTTGTATAAAATATGTTGTTTGTAAAACAATGTTTCATGAAGATATGATATAAGTGTAAAATGTATTATGCCTAACTTGAAATGGTTTAAATAACGCTACGATATGTAATGCAATAAAAGCACTTATATATAGGAAGTACCAGCGGCGTATCCACCATGCTTTTATCATATTACACATGCTTCGTTATTTAAATCACTTACCAAACAAACTACCAACGTCAAAATGTTCATGTATTAATCAAATGTAATGTATAGTGAATAAAAGCTTTTATTGATTAAAAGCATTTACTCAACCCTATAAGAAAGAAATGTACAAAACAATGCATTTGATAAATCAAAATCAAAAGTTATGTTTTGTAAAATAATGCATGCTTTACTGATACAAACATCTATGTGGTAATGTTAAACGTCTACATCCAAGCCTTGAGACTGTAAGGTAAACCCTAGAACAATGTCAAGGTCTACCAAAAATGTTTTCGGATTCGGTCATTCCTTCCATCCAAACAAACCTAGGATTTCAGGAACGGGAGTTGTCAAGTCCTATGGTACCACTACCTACTACCGAGCGGCATGATCGGTGTTAATGAATGTATTAGTTCGTTAAACATACCAAATGTCATACCAAATGTAAGAATGTTTTTTAAAAATAATGTACCTAGTATGCTAAGTAAACATACAAGATAGAAATGTAAAACAATGTGTCCATATGCTGAGTAAACATATGCAACAGAAATGCAATGTAAAACAATGTGTCTATATGCTATGAGAACATATGCAATAGAAATTCAATGTAAAACAATGTACTAAGTATGCACTAAATGGACATACATAGCAAAAACATAATGAAATCATGTACTATAAGTGTACTAATGAACATAACAAGCATATGATATGAAAACATGAAAAACACGAAAGTAACAAGTAGGCACATGTGTTTCACCCAAATATGTTTGTAAAACAGTAAAAGAGGGGACTATGTACTCACTTGAGGGTGCTTAGAAGTCTTGAATAACAACCAAGCAAAGCTAAAGGGATCACGGAAATCAAACGGCACCTAATATAGGTAACTAAGTTAATAAACCGGACCTAAATCGGAAGATCGGATAGAATGAGGTTTCGTAAACCAAATGAGTATAGGAACTCATGTAATATGGTTTAACAAAGCCTACATTCTAAAACGAAACCTATCCTAAGTGCTTACGACCCATTACGACCCGTTTAGGTAGCTTACGCTACTTTAACGCGTCGTTCGCGTGAAACGCGTTCGGACTGCCTAACTAGTCCTATGACAAGTATTATATGCCTTAACATGTCTAATAATGTTACCTAATCAGTTTAGATGTCAAAATTTAGGTTACATATGCTTAAAATGAATTTATGCGTAAAAAGGGCATTTTGGTCATTTTCCTAAGGCATATAAACTACCTATCATACAACTAACTAAACGAAGTGACCATAAGGTATAACCTCGGAAGGTTATTACCTATACAACTATGGTTACAAAATAGGCTTGGTCAAATCCTAATGATTGACCAAACGGGTCGGGTTCGAAAGTCTAAGCGGTTGTTTAGACCGCTTACCTTACGACCCTATATAAGCACTAAACCTAAAGTGACGAGCTAAACATGTTAAAACATGTTTAACGAGGTTTGAAAAGAAGTTTGGTATCAAAACAAAGGGTCTTGATACCCGAAAGTAGTTTGGTTGCAAAATACGCAAGAATGCGCATTTTGACCGAAACTACGACTCGTCACTATGCCTAAATAACGTGGTAATCAGTAGGTATAGTCACAAAGGACTATGACCATCGTGATTACGCTCACGTTGTGAAGTTCAAACGAACTTCGTGTTGACCATAAACTGGTCAAAGCTGAAAGTTAACCACTTGTTTGACTTTCACGCTTAAAACGCGTAAAAGAACGAAAGAATACTTACAAGAGGTCCAAGAATGGAGATTTGATCTATAAATTCTCAGGTATGAAGTGCAAGGACTCCAACTTAGAGAATTCAATCAGATCAAGTGTGGATTGCAAATGAAAAGCTTGGGGTATTTATAGATTTCGGGTAACCGTTAGGATCGTTCATCGAAAAACGAGCTTTGATCTTGGCCTTACACTTGCACCCACTGATTTGAAATACCAGGGGAGCCCCTAAATAGCCCATAGAATGCTTAAAAACCATTTGCAACCATGGGGAACAGCTGGAACAAGCTGGAAATTGATTTTTGCTGATCTGACATGCTTACACGGGCCGCGTAAGGTAATCCCCTGTGTGACAACTCGTATTTCAAACCTCTCATTGTACTTTGATTATGTGATTAAGTGAACTTGTTTAACTGAATGTTATGTTATGTGTTTATGTGTAACGATTGTATGTATACAAAACGAACCGATTGCACAACAACAACCCAATCGCACAAGCCCATTCGGGCTACACTCTTTGTATCCGAACCAAGGGCAACCCAAAGTTGGGTTCGGCCCACTCCATCTATTCGCACAACACCTAGGGTGTTGGTATAAATCCCACACTTTACCTAATCACACAAGTCTACAAACCCTACTCTCTTTCTCTTCTCTCAAACTCGACGACAGCCACATCCCATCTCTTGTCACACCCTGGCTTTGCGGAAGCGTGGGTTTATTTGGTGTGACTTCTTAATACCATAGCTTAATCACAACAAAGCTATATGAAATTAAAACCATGAAGATCATCCATTGATTTAAGTTTTAAAAGTAAAATACGACAACATTGTTTAAAGTTGACACATGCAACGAGTTACAACCCATGAAAACATTGTTCATACGACATAACCATAAACATAAAATAGACTCCGTTTAAGACTTGCGACTCGTCCAGGTAAAAGTCACAATCCCTAAACGT